>CM056605.1:28384221-28651721 GCA_029721355.1 Tegillarca granosa
TTTTTATTTTGCTATTTATATTTATGCTGCAAACAATCACGAATTTCTGTAATCAGTAAGATACCAAATACAAATTCAAATATTCATGAATAAGGCCAGGGGGGTCTTGATGCATAATTTTTTACCACGAAAAATAAGTGATCTACAGTTACTGTAGTTAGATTACCTTTAAGACTTCAAAAATATGCAATGCTCCTATTCTTCACAGTGCTTGTAGTAAGTCTTATAATCTGGCTTTTTAATCATGTGAATTAGGGCAACCTTTCATACAATGCTGACAACATTAACATACTGATGTCAGTTTACAGTTAGTTGTTAATTAGTTGTTATGTTGTTTAACAACAGATCAGCAATTTTTCAGCTATTTAAGACAAAAGCAAAGTTGTTGTAAATACTAAGGTTTAAGCTAAGAACAAATTCATGAATTATGGTCTGCCTTGTATTACAATCCAGGAAGAGCAACTTTTTTTCCCAAAGGTGCTAGCTTCCTGAGTCAGTATGCCACAGATAAGCACATAGCACTTTCCCAGTCACATTATTCAAGCTGTCACTTGATGGACCAGTTGATACTCTGTCCCCTTAACAAACTCTAGGAAAGGGGTGCAGCAGTATCTCAAATCTTAAAGTCTTATGTATGACTCGGCCATGGTTTTGAACCTGCATGCTGACCTCCTGCTCTCTGTCAGATAACAGTGAATATTATTATATCGAGGTAGTTACAATATAGATAACAGACCAAATCCACAGACCTTTTGGGAAGACACAGTAACATGTTTATATTTTACTCACCCTGGATTTTAATTTAGGAATATTTGACGACAAATTATGTGCAGCGACAAACTTCAACAATGCATCTTCTCCAACAGTCCTACAATATATAATTATTATAGATAAATGCTCTAAACTCTCTATTTTTTGTTAGCCCTTAATTGCTGAGTGGTCTAAGTGTGTGTGTGAGGGAGGGGGGTTGATGGGTGGAGATTGGCATGGGATGGGTGGGGGTGGGAGGTTTGGGCTCACAGATCACGTCTTTCTCTAGGTTTAAATCCCACTTGACCAAATCCAAGAACAAGTTTGTAAGTTTACTTTCTGAAAGTTGGTGTTTTATTCCAGTCACTCTAGTTTTCTCCACCATTCCTAAACTGACCGCCTCAATATAAGTAAAAGAATTTTACTGGGGAATAAAACACCATTAATCAAATTCAATCCAACCTTTTATCCAATAATCTACCTCTCTGTAATAGTCCACTGGTTCTTCAATCCTAAAGGATGTTTGAAACCTAAAATTTTATGGAAACCAAAAATTAGCCTTCCACTAATGTTTACTCTAGACAGATGCCCAGGCATGATTCAAATTAGTTCTATTTTTCCATTTCTGTTAATGCACCATATGATTGAAGCAATTTACCACTGGAACCAGTCTATAAACATCTTTAATTTACTTCCTGTAGGTCCATGTTTGCTGGGTTTTTTTTTTCACAGTTCATTTAATATGTCTTTTAAAGCTTACTAATAGACAATTTGGCAATGGCCTGTCTCAAATATCATAATATACTTACTTTGTTGCATCCACCCATTCTTTCTCCATATGTGTATATAGTGGTGTGGCTCTAATATAATCTTCAACCATCTGAAATATAATTTTTTAAACTGAAATACTTCATCTTAGATATTTGAAATGATAATGATGATGATGATGATGATGACGATGAAGATGATGATAATTATGATGATGATGAGGAGGATGATGATGACAATGACGTGGATGACGATGACGATGACAACAATGATGATGATAAGCATCTTAAATAGTTAGGGTTTTTTTTATGAATCTCGTAACATGAATTATTTTTCTACTGCCTAAGTATTGACAATTTTTAAATGAAGGATCATTTATATAAAAAAAAATTCTAAAAAATTAATACAAAATGATCACCTTGACAACAGAACCTTTCCTCTGATCTTCCAGCTGTTTATTTCTGACTTCTTTGGAATATTCTTTGAAAATTTCCAACATGACTTCACCACATTCTATCATAATATCGGCAAGCTCTCTTTGTACCGGCAAACTGATATTTCTGGTCTGGAATGGAATTTAGAAAATGAATGTGATTCTAAAGATGTAAATCCATATTAAAAGTAGTGTGCATTTAATTGATGATTTTTATCTTAAACTTTGACTTTTCGCAAAATAAGTCCATTGAAGATGTATGCATGCATACCTTTCAAGTCACACACATTTTGGATATAAATCACGCTCAAATGCTAAACTTTCACAAACACAGGCATTATCAAACTATCCAGAAAATAAAACTGACAACATAGATTTATTATTATAAGTTTGGTAATATTTTCAGCGGCAGATACAAAACTCCTTGATCCAGTATAATATACCAATCCAATAATATTTTTGTTTTTTGTTTTTTGGTTTTTTTTTTTGTGCATGTTTTGTGCAGATTCTGACGCTGTTGTAGATGTCTCACACTGCAGGTGAATGAACAATTTTACACCATTTGTCCCATGTTTTCCAGGGGATTCATACGTCTTTGGGTTGTCACACGCTTAACTTTGAAAACTCTTGAAAGCTATGTATGTGTATGTTGTTTTATGGATATATGTTACAGCTAAAGCAACCCTATCTTTTGAGTTTAAATAACATCATGGTCAAAAATGACTTACACAGTTTAACACAAGTCATATAGTTTTCAAACTACATCCTCGACTGGACAGTCAGGTCTCTCACCCTTGTAAAAGGTATACTCAAAGGCCTGGACAATCTAAACAGGATAATGATTATAAATATTTTGCCATGAAAAAAGTAGAACAAGTTTAAAATGTTTAACTAATGGCCACAGCCTAATTCCCCCCCCCCCCCCAACACACACACACACACACAACCTACCTCATGCAGAGTGGTCAAAGTCTGGACATCATGTAGCACCTCTTCTGCCAAACAACAGGCTTCTTTAAGCACCATCATGGACTAAAATTTTATAGATAAATGTATTCAACAAAAATCATATTACAACATATTTAAAATCAACAATAGGTGGAGTGGTGTGGAGTGATGGTGTTTTATGCCCCCAGTCAAGATTCTTTCACTTATTTCAAGGCGGTCAGTTCTGGGATGGTGGAGGAAACTGTAGTGCCCAAAGTAAACCACAGACCTTCGGAAAGCGAACTGACAAACTTTCTCACACTAAGATCTGTCCTGAGTGGGATTTGAACCTAGGCGGTGAGAGGCACTGTGATCCATAAGCGTGCATTTTAGACCACTCGGCCACCGTCAACAATAGGTGGAAATATTATTGAGCATTGTGACACCTTTCTTTTGTTGATGGTTCTAGTTCTATAAAAAAATTTTATACAACTTTTGATACAGGAAGATAATTACCATGAATGTTTTTGTAACAAAAAGAGATAAGACGAATGAAAAAGGAATTACATGTATTTTAAAATACAATTACTTTTATTTTTCTCGTGTTGTTTGAAACTGAGCATCATTTTATATGTGTGCAAGTTGTTCTGTTGAGACAACTGAGAAAAGTAGCAGAAAGTGTAACTGCAACATGGTGGAAAAATGTATCTTCATAATGATTTTACTATAATATCATATCAGATCATATTTCATAACAAATATCATATATCATATCATATTATATCAAATATAATATCATATCATATATCATATCATATATCAAAACATATCATATCATATATTCTAATATCATATATCATATAAACATAATATCATATCATATCAGATCATATTTCATAACAGATATCATATATCATATCATATTATATCAAATATAATATCATATATAATATCATATCATATATCATATCATATATCAAAACATATCATATCATATATTCTAATATCATATATCATATAAACAGTCATCATATCATATCAGATCATATTTCATAACAGATATCTTATATCATATCATATTATATCAAATATAATATCATATATAATATATCATATATCATATCATGTATCATATCATATATCATATCATATATCATATCATATATCATATCATATATCATATCATATATCAAATCATATATCCAAACATATCATATCATATACTCTAATATCATATATCATATAAACAGTCATCGCCTATGGCCTCGGAAAAAATAACTATCTGTTGGGTTGAGAAATCCTTATATTAACCAAAATTTAAAGGGTACCTGTAACCAAAATTTTTTTCATCACAATTGTTTTGTTAATTATTTAAATATAACTATATTGAAAACCGCATCAAAATTAGTGACAAAATAAAAAAGTTATAGCGGTTTGAAATCCACATTTTATAACTTTCTCTTTATCCAAAAGTGAAACGCCTTGTTTTGAGTTATAAACGTGTGACGTCATTGCAGTACTAGAAGTAGTGTCTAACATAATAGACAGTAGTAACAATGATGATATATTGATGTATGTAGAAGAAAGTAACGACTCTGACGTGTAACTATTTATGTCAAATAGTTCGTCATTATTTCGGGAAGCAGTAGACAATCTTATCAGTGATGAATTTGGAGTAAAACCGTTATTTATTCGAACCAGAAACCGACGAATCTGATGAACATATAGAGTCGAGTCCCGAACTGCGTTTGGTTGCATAGCTGTTGAAAAATACTTGACGAGTGTTAACTTGTCAATAACACGAAAAATGATTATATTTTTGACTTAAGAAAATAAATAATTTTATGAAGTCGGACTGGACAGACTCGAGAATTACGATAAGTTGCATAGCTATAACAAAAGATACGCGATTAGTTTTAACTAGTCAAATACACGAAAAAATAATTTTATTGTCGACATTTTAAAATGAATGAAATATCAAGTCGGACTGGACAGACTACCGGATGAATATTATGGAACTTACTGTGGTGTCATGTGCTGATTTTGAATTTCTATTAAAATAATGCATTCAAAATTTTGAATGCATTATTTTAATAAAAATTCAAAATCAGCACATGACAGTGGCACCGGGTAAAATCAATACATAAAAATCCAATCGCCTATATTCTTTTGTGCAATGTTTATTGACAGTTGAAATTAATTGACCGTGATGTAGAGTCTGGCGGCATCACATTTCCTCGATAATTGGAAAATGTTCACACAATTAAAGTTTGTAACATAGTTCTTTTCAACTGTCCGATGGTTAATTAATGTTGGGATAATAAAAAAAAAAAAAAAGAAAGAAAGATATTCCTTCTCAAATTATTTTACGCGAAATATATTATAATTGTTTAAAATGAAATGACACGGATTTTAGAATGAGACCACATTTTAAAAAAAACGAGATAAAAATAATAAAAATAATAATAATAATAATAATAATAATAATATTTTTATGAATTTGTATATATAGAATAAAGAATTTTAAAATATCATAGCTAAATGTATGCCCAAGGAAAAGTGAAAACTAAAATCTAATAAAATCAAATGCTGTAAGTAGATCAATAAACGTTTTAAATGGAATATTCTGGTCGTCAATTTTTTAGTTTTTATTTTGCATAAAAGTTGTATTTTATAATTAAAATAATAATAATAATAATAATAATAATTATTATTATTATTATTATTATTATTATTGACATGAAAACTAAAAAAGAATTCCTTTTCTTACTTTTTTAAAATTTACAAATGAAATATCCATTTTTTCCGGAGTGAAATCTTTATACTGTATATGACAAATAACGTTTACCAAATAAAACTATTTTACTTTAATCGAACTGTAAATATATTATTGTATATTACAGGTCGTAAGGTAACTTTATCAACCTGCAAATCAATTATGCAAATTATAAGTGACATCCTGTTAATTACAGGTGTGGGTCTAAATCTAAGGAATGTGTCTAATAAACAAAAGGATTAATAATAATCGTAATTATCGGTACATGTCAAACGGATGTTAATTCCACTTCATTAAATAGTTTTCCCGTAAAATAATCATAGAAAGTTAAACTACGAGTTCGTATTTGACTTATTTTAGTAGTTGGTAAATAATATTCTGTGGAGGTATGTTACTGGTATGACGTCACAACACGGGAGCCTCAATATCGACCTTTTTGATTTTGATTTCTAGAGATGTATCAGAAAATCACCGATATCTACCTTATTATGGAATGGAATTTTATGGAATTTTCGCTACAGTCATATTTAAGTACGACGAATAAAATATGTCAAAACTGAAAATCGTTACAGGTACCCTTTAAAGTCAATATAAGTGTTTTATTTTATGACCAAAGAAAAAAAATCAAAAAAAAAAAAGTTTCTGGGCAGAGGGCCTTCTCAACTGCAGCTGCCATCACGTCACCTTCCTGTTTAAGTGAAGGTTAATTTTACTTATGAAACGATTTTGCTGGTTAGTCATTATTGAAATGCCATCCAATGAAAATTAAAAGTTTAAAAAAATCATTGGAAATCCCCTAAATCTATTTTACGGTTCACATACACACTGTTGGAATGTTATATATTACCTCTACCGATTTTAAGCACAGTGATTATAATGTTTCTAAGAATGATCTAATATAATATGCAGTTCTATCATAGCAAAGTAATGACAACCTCAGCCAATCAGAATGAAGAAAATCTATAGTCATATCATATTATATTATTTCATATCTCATGTTATGACATGTCAAATCATATCATATCAAGATGTGATATCATGTCATGTAATCTTACATCAGGTCATGTCATATCATATCATATGACATGTCATAATCATATGGTATGTCATATCATATATCATGTCATATAACATGTCATAATTTAGATTATCTATATTACCAAAAAAACTCTCCAAGTAACTCACCTGTAAATAGTAGGTATGTCTTATTTCTGTTTCTAATGCACTACCTGCCATTTGTCGTAATACTTTTGAATGTTCTTTCATGATCGGCAAAACTTCACGCTTGTATCCTAACCTAATCAACTTCTCTGTGGAAGACTCATATTTCTGAAATCATAGAAAAAAAAAATCTGAACCATTTTTTTCCTCTCAAAAAAAAACAGGTGCTTGGCTCTGGAGGAAGTGATTGCCGAGAGGCTGCTAACGATTATTTTTTAACAATGTAGAGCAGGCAAATAACTCAATAAGTGTAAGATAGAAATGAATTTCAAAGTATTTTCAAATTGTCTTTTTTTTTTTATAGAAAAATGAAAGAAAAAGTCACTTTGCACACTGCAAATTTTGCATAGTGAATTATGTTATGTATACAAAATGTCCAAATCTTTCATGTTTTTACATGATAACAAAAAAAAACAAAAAAAAAAAAAACAAAATTATTTTTATTTCTTATAATTCAATTTAAAGAACGTTTTCACAACAAAATCAGCACATTTAATATCTTTAAATCATTGCTGTGGCAAAATAATATAAATGTCTTTGATGTGTTTCATTAATGATTTGATGACAGGACCGAGAGCCAATCCTTTCACACAAAACAACAAAAGCAGACTGACCAATCAAAATGCTTGAAACAAAAGAGAATTAAATTATACTCAAATTACTTACCTGACAAGCACTTAGTATTCTTTTCATTACTTTAGGTACATTAATGTCATCATGTTCACTAAATATGATTGAAATCTGAATACTGGCTAATCTGTAAATCACAAACATAAATAAACACTGGTGGATACAGTATTTTTTTAAAGGGGGGTGGATGAGGACTTTTACATGAGATATTATGAGCATAGAAGGCTCATGAGGGTCTTTTTTTGCTGCTAAAGGTCTGCAGAAGAACAGAGCCCTGTTAGGATCAGGGCAAAGCCCCAGGCAAAAAAATGAATTTTAAATATTTCTGGGGATCTTTTGGCCAAATTTTTCTCTTTCTCTCTCTTTTGAATTTTTCAAGGGTGGGAGTGTGATTGGCTTGCAATCCTCGCAATCCTCCTTGAATCTGCCAATGATAAATCATTGAAACAAGACTTTTAAATTGCAAATTTCACCTAAAAAGTTGTCTATAATGTATTTGACCTATATACAAGGTCAAGGTCAACCTTATCACTCCTTCCACCACTACAATTAACCAACATCAGTTATATCACCACCATCATTTTCTCTATTACTTTTCCAACTGAGTCATCACCACAACAACCACCACTTTAGGCTATATATATGACCTTCAAGCAAGGTCAAGGTCAACCTTGATCTATTGTTTGTATAATAATTTAAAAAAAGACATAAAATTGTTGGGTTTTAGCATAAAAATTCACCAACTAGCAACAAAATGAGATTTCTGTTGAAATTGCTGGAGACAAAATATTTGGAGTTTAGAGCAAACCCCGAGTATAAAATATAAATTGCTCTTTTCATGAAATATAAATGCCTATTTCGTGAGTCCAGGGTACCCTGTGTATAAAATATAAATTGCTCATTTCTTGAAATATAAATGCTTATTTCATGAGTCCAGGGTACCCTGTGTATAAAATATAAATTGCTTATTTCTTAAAAATATAAATGCTTATTTCGTGAGTCCAGTACCCTGTGTATAAAATATAAATTGCTTATTTCTTAAAATATAAATGCTCATTTCGTGAGTCCAGTACCCTGTGTATAAAATATAAATTGTTCATTTCTTGAAATATAAATGCTTATTTCATGAGTCCAGGGTACCCTGAGTATAAAATATAAATTGCTTATTTCTTAAAAATATAGATGCTTATTTCGTGAGTCCAGTACCCTGTGTATAAAATATAAATTGTTCATTTCTTGAAATATAAATGCTTATTTCGTGAGTCCAGGGTACCCTGAGTATAAAATATAATTGCTAATTTCATGAGTCCAGGGCAAGGGCTCTTACACTTATAAATGACACAGAAAGTTCTGTGATGCAGAACAATAGTACCAGAATATTAATAAAACATCTGTATGGTAAACTTTAGGTAATACTTACTTTGCTTCAAGCATTCCGACAATGTAGCCTGTTATACAGGCTCTATTTTTACGTTCTTCTGCGATACGAGCAAACTCGTTTAAACAATGAACCAAGATTCCACGTGCCTGAAGAAATAAAAGTTTTAGAACGCTACACCTGAATTAAACTTCAAAATCCAGATCATATCAAAAAGGAAAAAAAAAAACTTTTCTTATTTTAAAAATACATATTTTAATATATTTACAACTGAACTGTGTATGTAAATTAAACTATTAAATTATTCTGTACAATCTGAGAGAAAATGTTTCAAAAACAACTTTTTAATAAAAATAGGTAAATCTTGATAAAAAACATTATTCATCTCATATCTATTAGGAATAAAAACAGGATGCCTGATAAGCATGTAGCTAATTTTTTTTTTTTTATCTTTTTTTTTTTTTTTTTTTTTTTTTTTTTTGAGGGGGGGGGGGGGGGGGGGGGGGGTTGGGAGTGAGGTGGAGGTCAATCTCTAATTTGTAATATGTAACTCTCTACTTAACCACCATTGTTATGGCATTTCAGGTCATGATTGAGGTCAAAGTTGGACAGTTAATCACTACAATAGCATAGCCTTGAGTTGAAAGGTGAACAGTTATTACTACAATAACATGGTTGAGTTAAAAGGCAGACAGACAGTAATAACAACTACAATATCATTGTTGAACTACATATGGAAAGTTAACCAATATAGTTAACATGGTTGTAATAAAAAGGCAGATAGTTAACTGCCACAATAGCTACAGAATTTAGTTCCAAATCTATATTATCATGTTTAACAATCATTGTAACTGCAATGTAATATGATTTTCTTATCAAACATATATATGTTACATTTCACATCTTTTTAAGGGGAGATAATCATCAGGATGATAGTACTTACAATTCGCTTGTTTGTTCTGTTTTCATAATCGTTAAGTGTAGCTTCTACCATTAACATTGTTGTGTTAAACCAAAACATTTCATCCCCTTCAAAATTCTCCTAGCAATGAAAACAAACATAATCAAATTTATAAATAGTAAGGAAGACGTTTTTTTTTTAAGCTAACACATTTTTTTTCAATGACATTTTAAAATTCAATTTAAAGTTGATCTCCATGAAGCAGTCTATAAAATCAGCTTAAATGATACTCATTCCAGGGCCATGATCATTTGAAGATATAACGGCCCACATAAAAAAAATATTTATCATCTGAAAAGAAAAATTTTTTTGACCTGTCTGCATCAAGAAAAATGAAGTAATATATATATGTGTGTGTGTGTGTGTGTGTGTGTGTGTATGTGCGAATTGTTAAATATATATATATATATATATATATATACAGTAAAACTTCGATGGTTTGAAGTCCAAGGGACTTGGGCCAAATATTCGGGCCATCAGGGGGTTCAAGCAATCAAACATCCAGATAGGATTGGAGGTATTAGGTTCTCATGATTATCAACAGACAAAGAATCTTTAAATTTGTAATACATAAAATTTTGTACATGTAAATTTATTTAAAGGTCAAATAATAAAATGTCCAAATTAAAATTGTAGTATTGATCTTGAATTATCAAAATGTCCATGGATATACAGGCAAAGTTTTTACTTGTCATTTAAACCACAGGAAATAACGATAATACACATTACTTTACATACTCCAGTGACATGTAAATTACGGAATCATATGTGCAATCATCAAGCATGGACCAATGAAGTGCTTTAGTGATTCCAAACACTTATGTGTGTCATAATTGGTTTAAGAGATTAAGAACTGTATATTAAGCACTGGCTCATTAGGTAAATTAATAATATCAAGTAGCACTAAACCTTTTAGGTAACCGTTTTGTTCCACTCTATTACTTTTGATGAAATCTGTAATATGGCTTCAGCTTGTGTTTTGTTTACAATGACCTGGGTTGTTCTGATAAAAAAGTATTCAAGCGAAAGAAATTGAATTTTCAATAGTATTGAAAAGTATTTTTTGTTCCTGTGAGTGGGGGTATTCGAATTAATGAAGTTCAAGCCAACAAGGTTTATTTACATAGGATATTATAGGAAATTGGTAGAGGACCGGGGTATTCAAGGTAGCGACATTCGAGCGATTGAAGTTTTACAGTTTATATATATATATATATATATATATATATAAATATATACAAAATGTTTTTTCATAGATCTTCGACTAATTAAAGGTAAAATTGAATGCAACTGAATGAAGATTTTTACTGCAAATAGAGTGAAAGCTAGAACAAAAAAAAAGGAAGAAACTATAATAATGATTAGCAATTTAATGTCTTTTTTGTTGAAGTATATATAAGCTTATCTGCTTATTTACATACAATACATACCTGTGCACTTTTAGCAAAGTTGAATGCTTGTCCAAACTGTGCTTCTACCAAAGCAAGTTTACCGAACAAATAAAGTATATGTGACTGGAGGGCTGAGTCATCAAATGCCTGACAGGTAGAATAAAAAAAAATTATTTTACTTTTCTGTAATACAGAAATTATTAGCTGAGTAACATGTACTTCATCTAACCCTACCCAACTTAATGGCCTTGTCACATTCAATTTTGTGGGTCTCCGTAATCATTGAGTTCTTTCACCATCTGATAATTAACTGTGTTAAAATTCATCAAATAGGTAATACCATGTGGAAATTTCCTCCAACATTCAGAATTGACCATCTTTGTAAAAGTGAAAAAATCCTGACCAGGATGTTTAACAAAATAATAAAATAGCTTTAGTCATAAAGAATTATCATTACATAGAGGGTACCCTATAAACTTATCACTGTACGCCAATGATGCTGTTACCAGGGATGTTAAAACTATTTGCAAGGTAGCTCTGGTACTAATCAATTCTCATTTTATACACTCAGGTTACCCCCATGAACTTAGCACTGGATGCTCATGATGCTGTTACTAGGGATGTTAAAACTATTCACAATGCAAGGTAGCACTGGTCATATAGAATTCTCATTTTATACACATTTCCCCATGAACTTATTATTGGATCATCATGATGCTGTTGTCAGGGATGTTAAAACTACATGTACTAACAAGGTAGCTCTGGTCATATAGAATTCTTATTTCAAAGAGGTAACCACATAAACTTACCGCTGCATGCTCATGACTGGGGTGTTAAGCTTTAGTTCTTCATGCAGTGCAGATGAACTAACAATGAATAAGGACCCTTTGCACAAATAGTTACATGAACTGATTCTTTGTTAAATTTGGGGCTACATTGGCCTAGTAGTTAAGGTGTAAACTTTACCAGTTGACCACAAGTGAGTAAGATGACTGCTGTGGGTTCAACACCAGTTGACCACAAGTGAGTAAGATGACTGCTGTGGGTTCAACACCAGTTGACCACAAGTGAGTAAGATGACTGCTGTGGGTTCAACACCAGTTGACCACAAGTGAGTAAGATGACTGCTGTGGGTTCAACACCAGTTGACCACAAGTGAGTAAGATGACTGCTGTGGGTTCAACACCAGTTGACCACAAGTGAGTAAGATGACTGCTGTGGGTTCAACACCAGATGACCACAAGTGAGTAAGATGACTGCTGTGGGTTCAACACCAGTTGACCACAAGTGAGTAAGATGACTGCTGTGGGTTCAACACCAGTTGACCACAAGTGAGTAAGATAACTGCTGTGGGTTCAACACCAGTTGACCACAAGTGAGAAAGATGACTGCTGTGGGTTCAACACCAGTTGACCACAAGTGAGAGAAAGATGACTGCTGTGGGTTCAACACCAGTTGACCACAAGTGAGAGAAAGATGATTGCTGTGGGTTCAACACCAGTTGACCACAAGTGAAAGAAAGATGACTGCTGTGGGTTCAACACCAGTTGACCACAAGTGAGTAAGATGACTGCTGTGGGTTCAACACCAGTTGACCACAAGTGAGAGAAAGATGACTGCTGTGGGTTCAACACCAGCTGACCACAAGTGAGTAAGATAAATGCTGTGGGTTCAACAACAATTGACCACAAGTGAGTAAGATGACTGCTGTGGGTTCAACACCAGCTGACCACAAGTAAGAAAGATGACTGCTGTGGGTTCAACACCAGCTGACCACACGTGAGAGAAAGATGACTGCTGTGGGTTCAACACCAGCTGACCACAAGTGAGAGAAAGATGACTGCTGTGGGTTCAACACCAGGTGACCACAAGTGAGAGAAAGATGACTGCTGTGGGTTCAACACCAGTTGACCACAAGTGAGAGAAAGATGACTGCTGTGGGTTCAACACCAGCTGACCACAAGTGAGAAAGATGAATGCTATCGGTTCAACACCAGTTGACCACAAGTGAGAAAGATGATTGCTGTGGGTTCAACACAAGTTGACCACAAGTGAGAAAGATGAATGCTATCAGTTTAACACCAGTTGACCACAAGTGAGAATGATGACTGCTGTGGGTTCAACACCAGTTGACCACAAGTGAGAGAAAGATGACTGCTGTGGGTTTAACACCAGTTGACCACAAGTGAGAGAAAGATGAATGCTATCAGTTCAACACCAGTTGACCACAAGTGAGAAAGATGACTGCTGTGGGTTCAACGCCAGTTGACCACCAGTGAGTAAGATGACTGCTGTGGGTTCAACAACAGTTGACCACAAATGAGAAAGATTTTTTGTCATGGGTTCAACACCAGTTGACCACAAATGGAAAGATGACTGTTGGGGTTTTATTTTACTTACCAAAGCAGCACTGTATGCTTCATTTAAGAACTCTCTCGCACTCTGGTAATGACACTATAAAGTAAAAGAATTAGAAATTATTGAGAAAAAAATAAAAAATAATAATAAATTAATAATAATAATAATAATAAACACTTGCATGAAACACTGTTTGATGTAGTTAAAATTTTCTTCAATATTAATATCCTCCTAAAAAAAACTACACCTTCCATCTAGGCAAGTATTTAAATCCTATGGATTATTTAAAATAATAAATATCATAATACTTTTTAATGAATTTTTCTATCTTAGGAGCAAGAATAATGAATACAAACTTTTTTCTCCATCCATCACTGTACACAGAGTTAGTTAGTATTTAATCAACCTTTTTAAAAATCAAATGCAATGGTTCATACCTTTGCAATTAAGAAATAAAACAGTTTAATACTTTGAACTTTATCAGTTAACTTTTGGCACTCTACCTGTTTGATGAGTAATTCTGCTATATCTGTCCAAACATCTCTGTAATTAACAGCTCCTAATACTTTACCAAGGTGAGACTCAACAGGTGTTTCAGTCTAAAATTAACAAAAACAAATGTTTAAGTTTATGAATAGCTAACTACTCTTCATGCCTGCAAATCTATTTCAGCAAAACACCATTGATAATAATGCTTATGACACAAGCTTACTTCAACTGCTGTATACTTCACAAAAGATAAAAAACAAATATTAATAAAAACAAAATTTCTGAGACATCTAGTAATTATTTCCCTTTGTTGGAAATCTTTTATTTGAAGGTACAATGTGAAGAATGGTGGATACTAAGTTCCTATTTCACTGAAAGCTTTAACTTTGATCTGGCATATTAATTAAATGAAACAAACAATCTGTAGATCACTATAATACAGATAAAGCAGAGTCTTAAGTCTCACATCTATTTTCTTTAACCAAAAATTATTGTAAACCTGAAAATGGTAACTACATATATCTACAGCTTTCCCCCAAAGAAATTTCCAAGACATGGTGGACTTCAAACAACATGTATCCAACATCTAAGGTGAATTATAGATCAGATTCTATCAATGTTGAGTGCCCATAACTCCTCTGTGTTTCTCACTTTCTTGATATGATTCCTCTTATTTCAACAAATCCTAGTGAGAACAATTGCCAGTTGATTTGCCAACAGTATCTGGTTTTCTTAAGGTACCACCTGACCACTTCTACATGAATACAATATTCTTGACTTGGATATGAAACAACATTTCACCATTCTTTTTTTAACTGAAGATCTAGATTACAAGGGAAAATGATCTTGACATGGGTATAACCCAACGTTTCACTACTCTCACCTACCTGAAGATCTAGATTACTGGGGACAGTTGATCGCATTTTTGACATTGCTTTTTCACTGGCTTTACTCTCCTCAGCTGCTTTCATTAAAGACTCTTTTCCTCTCACTTCCTCTTTTGCTACTTGTATTTGTTTCTCTTTCCACAAAGCAATTTCATCACGAGACCTGCAGTTACAAGTTAAAAACAATTTTTTAAGTAAGAAATGAAGTAATTTGAAGTAAACAGAATTGACCAAAGGTAGCCTACCCATCTAGCCCAATTGTCTGCTTGCAACACCCCATTTGCCATGACCCCCTTTAGTTTTCCATGTTAGGGACACCACTGCCAAGGTGTAGCTACAGTATGTTTATCAAAGATGATTTTTTTATTTATACAGAAACTTCTTCACAGTTCTCTCTCTCTCTCTCTCTCTCTCTCTCTCTCTCTGCCTGCTTGTCTGCCTGCTCCAGGGCCGGGATGACCCTACTAACATTATCTCAGATTTAAGTCTTATACAACTTTATAAAAACTTACAATGCTTGATCATCTTCATTCAAAACCATTGGACCAGCCAACTTTTCATGGAAATTACATCCAGATTTCAGATTCAGCTCCAAACAAACTTCTGCAGCTCTACAAAAGTATAGAACAGCATTGAATTTACTAATTAAAAACCATTTTTTTCTCAATAAATATATTAGACTTTTCAATCCACAAATTGTTTGTCTTTTCTTGTCTTGTTTGGCTGTTTTATCATGTCAAGTTCTTGGTTTCATTGCTTGGTACACATTTTTTTTTTCATTTGAAAGTTTCTTCCTGTATTTACAGAGGACAAAAACATCTAACATGAAAAAAATCATTTTAATTATTCTGAAATTCATATAATTACAAAATGTATTTATCAAAATGATGATTCATGAGTTTAGTCAAAATAAATAAATATTACAATGTCACGGCAAAAAAAAAAAAAAAAAAAAAAAAAAAACACATCACATTAGAGTCCATCAGCATATCAAGTGTTATATACCTTTTCATTCCATATGAAACAAATTTATGCTATATACATGTACTATATAATTCATAAAAAAACATAAATTTTAGGAACATCTGTTGAGTTATGTGATTTCAAATCCCTCATTTCATATCAACATGCCTGGCACTCGGGGCCAAGTTTCACAATTATTCACTCAACTGAATAGACACTCAACTCAAATTAGGGAATATTTTAATGTCAATTTATAGGACATTATGCACTTAAAGTTGAATATCTAATGTTGTATCCAAATTGTTTAGTGTAGGCTTGTTGAATAAAACTAAACATAGTCTTTTAAAATTAAAATTTAAAAAATATTGATGAGAGAAAGGTGGTAATATCTGATCTTAATGTACACTCAATTAAGTGAATGATTGTGAAACTGGGGTCTGCATTACAAGGACCGAGTATTCATTGGTTCCCAATGTAAATATATTCTAATGAAAGAAAATTTGTCAGATCTCTTGCTGAAATGCTAGTAGTCTCCTTCAGGCACTCCAGTTTTTTTTCACTATACAAATTTGACCACTTAATACTGTATAAGTATTTATTTTAATTTGCTCTCCATTAATATTGGCGCTGTTAGCGTTGAATGAATTTCTGCCAATATTAATACACTTCAACATTAATTTTAGCTCACCTGTAGAAAGGAGGAAACAATAACAGTGCCAATATTAATATATGCTAAATGTTTGAGACCCCCGGGAGTGCCAAAATAATACATACTAATATAAATACTTATACAGTATATAAGTGAAAAATAGCATTATTTCATTACACTCTATTAGTTCATCATGTGGAGAGTAGAGTGGAGTGATTGTGTTTTACGCCTCAGTCAGTGACAGGCGGTCAGTTCTGGGGTGGTGGAGGAAACCGGAGTGCCCAGAAAAAACCACCGACCTTTATCAAGTGAACTGACAAACTTTCTCACACTAGGATCTGTCTTGAGTGGGATTCGAACCCAGGTGGTGAGAAGTACTGTGTTCATTATGTGTTACACTATGTAATTAATATAATAGTATAAAGATGGAATATTTTCTACAATGTCTTTGAGAGGTCTCAATGGCCGAGTGATCTAACGCTCTAGTTTATAAAGATCACAACCAAACTTTGGTAGATAATAGTCTGAGAGTATATAGATGTGCTTGCTACAGGCAATTTCCTTCTCCAGGTACTCCAGTTTCCTCCACCACCCAAAAACTGATCATCTTGATATAACTCATAAATTAGAAACATGACTTGAACATAACACAACATATTTACACAACTTCATTCAAATGCCAAAATTAATTTGCCGATTTTTTCCCCCAGCCAACATATTTACTTGTTGTTCTGCAATTAAAATCACCACTCAAAAACTTTGAAGTAAAAATTGAATTCCCAAGCAATTTGCAGTAAGTAGGTTTTAATTTTATACTTACTTAGAATGTACAGACATATTGAGTGGAGCATTTTTAAGCACATCTCGTGACAATATGTCTTCCAGTACGAGGATGGGTAATGCCAAGTGGTTGTAGCCAATATCACGCAAACGCTTGATCAGTTCATCCAGATAATGCATTGTCAGCATCTGTAAGTAGACCCAATTTAGTAAAATATAAGCAAATTTGTGTAATGTGCAAAATAATTTACTACTGAAGCTATTGTAAAATTCAGACATGCCAACTCCCTTGGAGACTCATCAGTAAGATCAAGGACATTTTCAGTATGATTGCACAAATTTCAGTCAGATTTTACAAAAGACGGTTTTGACCATATTTAATTACATTTTTCAAGTCCAACTTTTCATAATCAAACATCTCTCCATGTACCTTGTGGTTAGTAATTTTTGAAGTTGATGCAAAAACTTTCATATCATTACAGACGCTTGATTATTACACCTCAAAATTGCTTTAAGTTACTTGACTATCAAGTGCTCTTCCGACTTTGTGTAATTGTCACTATCTTTTTAAACACTTAATGATAATGGACATGTCTTTCAAGCATTTGCATGATAGTTTTATGAAATCTTGTTTGGAAATGTAAAGATAATGGAAGGGAAATCCAGAAAAAACCAAAATTAGAAAAAATGTTCTGAATATGTACAATCATAAGATTATTAAAGTTTTTGGTAATTTTCTGTGAGAACTACAAAAAACTGTAAGGGTTGGCAGGTATATAAGTTTACTTTCTTACACTGTCTTTTTAGAGAGAGAGAGAGAGAGAGAGAGAGAGAGAGAGAGAGAGAGAGAGAGAGAGAGAGAGAGGGGAAAGAGGAAAGATATTATGGTTCAAAATAATTTTAGTTACATTGCTCAAAAAAGTTACTAAGTATTTGTGTAATGGATTAAGTTTTGATCATATATTAAGGACACTTGACATGTCTTTACATAAAAAGTGTTTTATATTGCATATCTTAATTCCTTTTAGCAGTTTTGTTTGCCTAAAATTGCTACCGAATATACTAGGTAGTTTCCCCTGGATAAAAATTTCCAAATTTGACCACTAAAATTCCCCAAAATTCAACAGTGACACACAAGCAAATAGTTTAAGTTTAATCCAGTTTTCCAAAAATGCTCTGACAGACAAAAATGTCAGATACTGTCACAATATAAAATCTTTGCAATGAACCTAAGAATTCTGAGTGCAATACGTGACATAAAAACAGTCCAAATTTTCCCAATCTGAAAGGTAGAGGGTAATTTTCAACAGCCATGGCAAAATTATTGTCAGATCTAGAGTTAAATCAGAGAGAGAGAGAGAGAGAGAGAGAGAGAGAGAGAGAGAGAGAGAGAGAGAGAGAGAGAGAAAGAGAGAGAGATTTGCTGGCTGTATAAAGTTTGATAAAAATGTGATGCTGATGAATTCTGACTTACAGGCTTTGAAATGGTGTTGTTATTGATACCGGTTGTTTTCATCATTTCGTGACGGAATGCATCCATAACCTAGAATTAATCAAAGATGCATTAAAAAAAATAAAATTAGACAGTACTGCTGGTAAAAACCATGTAAAACAGTTTGAGTTATACAGCTGTTTGAACAGCAATTCACTTGCTCATCTTGCCCATAAAAAAAAAAGATTGTAATAATAAATTTAAAATTTGTCGACCAAAAACCTCCACTGAAAAGTTTGTTAATTAATAATGGTAAGTAAAAAAATGAAATAACAATATGGAGTAACAGTGTTTTATGCCCCTGTCAAATTTTTTCACTTATATGGAAGAAGTCAGTTCTTGGATGGTGGAGGAAACCGCTGACCTTCAGCAAGCGAACTGACAAACTTTCTCACAATATAATAATTTTAACCTAGCAGGTGGGAGGCACTATGATCTGTAAGTATGCACCCTCCCAAACAATTTTGATATGCCAAAACAAATGTTATTGTAAATTACATCAAAAGTCAAACTCCTTAAAAAGCTCAAAAAACACTCATCCAATAATATTTTGGCAGACCTAAATCTTTATTTCGGTGGAAAATGACAAAAAGATTTAGTTAAGCCTAAATAATGCTCAAGTTTGTAACACAATAATTACCTACCGGTACTCAGTATTTAATGGTATATGATCTAACAGACTACCAGCTGGTGAGATCTAAATATAAGTGATATAATCTGAAAAAGGATGTTAACCCCTATTTCACACACATTTTGTTAAATTATATCGACCTCATCTGGACAAACATATACAGCCCAGGGGCATGTTCAAGATACTAGTTGCTTTCAACTGCACTTGCCAATACAATTTTTATGTCAATTGAACGGACGCGTGTTGAAAGTTAGTCATCATATTCATATAGATGTTTTAAAAATAACCTCCCTTAGATTTAGACACCGACACTCAACTGGAGAGAAAATGTCATAATATAAATTAAATCGGGCAACTGTACATAAGTTTTAACTAATCCTATCATTCAAATCTCTCCTAGAAAGAAACCATGCTCTTGAACTGAAATATAAATTTAAAAGCAAGTTTAATCACAATTTATATAAACCATTTCTCATAAACTTTGTCTAAAGGTCACCATCTTGAATCTAAGGCGAACAACCTTACGATATTAATAGTGGTCGCTCGCACATGCTCGCATGAACATACAATCCTGAACAACTTGAAGTCAATGCGCAAGCATACATAGTTTATCTTGAACAGGCTTCAGAAGCGATATAAACTATAATAGAATGTTAACCTCTATTTCGCTCACATATTTCGTTAAATTATACCCACCTCATCTGGACAATCATATACAGCCCAGTCCTCAGTATTTGATGGTATATGATCTAATGGGCCTTTTCGCTTGGGTTTCTCTTTCACTGGGACTTCTTTTTCTTTTTCTCCTTTTTTCTTTCCCTTTGCTGAGCCGTCTTTTTTCCCAGAATCAACAGGTGCTGGAGGATTTTTAGCAATTTCTTTCATAGTTGGACCAGACGTTCCTATGGTAACCTTAAAATTGAAAATCAAAAATTTTTTTTCTTGGAAAAAAATTTAAACGTTCTTAAAAGAATATTTTTATTATCATTTTATTTTCAATCAAATTTTAAAATAATTAACAGAACACAAGGACTATTATCTGATAAGAAGGAAAATAAAGTACATATGCCCGTTATTTCAAATGTCATTTTTTGCATAAATCCCTGATTTACAGTAAATAAAAATAATTTAAACTTCATTTTATTAATAATGTTTACAAATGATGTAAAATTCTCTGGCATATAATTTTGTACCTTTCTGGAATAGTTTTATAAAAGGTTTTAACTGGCCACTATCTATTTTGAGATTAATTTTCAATAATGGCTGTAGAATTTAATAAGTAAACATATATTGTACTTCATTAGTAAAAGTGAATAAATGAAAATGAATGAATGAATAAATAAATTAATGAATAGAAAAATGAATAAATGAATGAATGAATGAATGAATAAGTGAATAGAAGAATGAATGAATAAATGAATGAATGAATAAATGAATAAATGAATGAATGAATGAATGAATAGAAGATGAAGGAAGGAATGAAAGAAAGAAAGAATGAATGAATGAATGAATGAATGAATGAATGTATAGAAGACTGAATGAATGTATAAATGAATGAATGAATAAGGAATAATGAAATATGCTAGCCCTACCTGTAATAATCTCATCAGGTATGCTTGTGACATTAACAGGTAATCCTTATAATACTCTGATGACATCCCTGATATTTCAGCCAATAATACATGAGCTCTAATTAATCCATCTAACTGGCGGACATCTTCTAAATCACTGATGGTTAATGCAGAGTTAGCTGGTAGAACCCCTACAATTATTAAAGTATCATTAAATGTGGGTTACTCGAACTTGTAAATTATTATAAATAATTAATTAATTAAATAATTAATTAATTTTATCTTATACCCTCTAGTGTTTTATTTATAACATGTACATGATTTTAATGCTTGTTATATTCTGTTTAATAATGCTATTATTATCTTGTTCACCAATTTACTAACATGTTTCATAAATTTGTCACCCTTCAAAGAAATTTTTGCATAGCGATTGGTTAACTTGCCAGGGTACATGGAACTATGTTTGTAAATCTGCCGGGATACATAAACTCATGCGACATTTGGTGGCATAAGGGAAGTAACTCTTACATTACCAAGGCAGCCTTTGGTAAACAGACATGACAATGATAAGGTTTGCAAGTCACATAGAAAAAGAAATTAAAGTCAATAGAGCCAAACAAGTGTCATCGAATATTAACAAAAGTAAAAAAAAAAAAAAATAATAATAATAATAAAAATAAAAAAAAATTACAAAGTGTTAGAATATTATCTGATAATATATCTGTTAGTTTAGTTAGTAAATTGATTGCTTTATTCATTTTTTTCATTGGTAGTTAATATGTTGCTATGAAGAGTGACAAATATGTTATACAGGTTTTTGGCAGGTTACACAGCTCCATGTACCCTGTGGTTCAGGGTACATAAATCTTTGACAGGGTACATTACCAACAAGAGGCCCAATAGGGCCTGTATCGCTCACCAGGCACATCCTTATTTATTATTTGCTTTTTCTTTTTAAATATATTCAATCAGTAAAATGTAAACAAACTCACTAGCAATATCCTTATTTTCTATTATTACAAGCACTATTAATCATAAAATTTCTTTCGATTGGCCATGTACTTTCAGAAGATTTAGGCTAAAATAAACCTTATTTGCATGTTACATAATTATTGCAAAAAAGGAAAATTGTACAGAAAAACCCATTACATATGTTTTATCCCCAACATCTAGTTTCTATGTTATAAATTTCAACAAAATCCGTACATAAATAAACCCAAAATAGCCATTTTTTTATTTTTGCTATTTATAGTAATGGCAGCCATCTTGGATTTCCAACAGACATGTCGGATAAAATTTTGAATCTAAGGACCTTCCACATTCAATATCCTTTTAATTGGCCATGTACTTTCAGAGAAGAAGATTTTCAAAGATTTTGGCTAAAAATAAACTTTATTTGCATATTGCATAATTATTACACAAACAAAAATCATACGGAAAAACCCGTTATATATGTTTTATCCCCAACATTCATTTTCTATGTTTCAAATTTCAACAAAATCGGTACATAAATAAACCCAAAATGGCCATTTTTTTATTTTTGCTATTTAAAGTAACGACAGCCATCTTGAATTTCGGAAAGATATGTCGGATACAATTTGAATCTATACCACACAATTTAAGTCTTCTTTTGCAGCTGTGACCTTGACCTTTCAACATATGACCTTGAACCATATATCAAAATGGTTGTCATGTCAATACCTACAATATTCTAATATACATGCCTATACAAAAAGTTAATATTTTTCAAGATAATTAGCAATTTAAATCTTTTTTTGCAGTTGTGTCCTTGACCTTTGAAACATATAACCTTGAATCATATATCAAAATGATCGTCATGTCAATACCTACAATATTCTAATATACATGCCTATACAAAAAGTTAAGAGTTTTCAAGATAATTAGCAATTTAAGTCTTTTTTTGCAGCTGTGACCTTGACCTTTCAACATATGACCTTGTATCATATATCAAAATGATCTTTGTCACAATACCAATAATATTCTAATATACATGCCTATACAAAAAGTCAATTGTTTTCAAGATAATAAGCAACTTTAAGTCTTTTTTTGCAGCTGTGACCTTGACCTTTCAACATATAACCTTGAACCATATATCAAAATGGTTGTATGTCAATACCTACAATATTCTAATATACATGTCTATACAAAAAGTCAATTGTTTTCAAGATAATTAGCAATTTAAGTCTTCTATTGCAGCTGTGACCTTGACCTTACAACATATGACCTTGTACCATATAATAAAATGATCCCCATGTCAATACCTACAATATTCTAATATACATGTCTATACAAAAAGTTGATAGTTTTCAAGATAATTAGCAATTTAAGTCTAATTTTGCAGCTGTGACCTTGACCTTTCAACATATGACCTTGTATCATATATCAAAATGATCTTTGTCACAATACCAACAATATTCTAATATACATGCCTATACAAAAAGTCAATTGTTTTCAAGATAATAAGCAATTAAAGTCTTTTTTTGCAGCTGTGACCTTGATCTTTCAACATATGACCTTGAACCATATATCAAAATGGTTGTCATGTCAATACCTACAATATTCTAATATGCATGCCTATACAAAAAGTTGATAGTTTTCAAGATATAGTGACAAAAATATAATTTTAAGCAATTTCCCCGCTTAGTACCTTATAATTTCCCCATTTTGAGCCCCATGGCTACCATTTGTGCAAATCTGAAACTAGATGACCTAAGGATGTTATAAATGAAATAACTAAGGTATATCTCTTGTACATTCAGAGGAGAAGATTTTTAAATTTTTTCACTATTTCCCCCCTTATGGGGCCCCAAGGGGACATAACTCTTTCATTTTTGCAAATCTGAAAGGGCTTCACCCAGGCATAATGGTTACCAAGTTTCATTAAATTTGGCCCAGTGGTTTTGGAGAAGAAGATTAAAATGTAAAGTTTACGGACGCACGCACGCATGCACGCACGCACACACATACACACGCCGCATCATACCATAAGCTCACGCTAGCTAAAGCTAAGTGAGCTAAAAACCTGTATAACGTATAATGATACTATTATATATTTTCTATCAATGGATAGAAGCAGTAATACTGATGCTTCTTGTAACAAAAATTCACTTACTTAACCATCTGTTTACTTACTCAACACTTAATAACTCCCCCCCCCCCACTAACTTATTCAATCACTTGCTCAATGAGTAGCTCACCTCACTTTACTCGTTCACTTACTCAGAAAAAATACTCACTCAATGGATCACTTCACTTTACTCAAACACTTTTTTTTCATTACTCACTTATTTTCTGGTTTATTTCTCTTTCTACACTACTTACTTATTCACAAATTCACTCTAATTACAGTGCTAAATGATTTCATTCACACACTTGATCACTCATTTTAGTTTATCACATACCAATTTTATTTACTCAGTAAAATGCACTTACTCACAAAAATGCTTCTTCTTAAATTCATTTTCATGATCATTTGCTCATACACCAACTCATTTGCTCATCGAGTTAATAAAATAAAAAATACCTATAATAGCTTGTTTAACAACAGGTACAATCCCTTCAGCTGTTAATTCACTCTCACCATCACTCGTTTCACTTCTACCATCTGAAGATTTATCAGGTGTCTTAGTTCGCGATTCAGCAGACCTTGGTTTTGGTGTTGCTGGAGGACCTTTAGGCTTTGCTGATCCTTTGCCCTTTCCTACTCCTGCCCCTCCTTTTTTCTCTGCCTTTTTACTTGCAGCAGCAGCGGCAGCTATAAAGACAAAAGAAAGGAACAACTTATTGGAGTATAAAAAAATAATTGAAATAAACTATGCCAAAGCTTTGAGGAAGTAGAGGTTGGGCCAAATTATTTACACAATTTTGTTAATTGTGACATTTAACTTTCTCTGTTAAATTTTTCCCAAAAATTGTTTCTGAATACATTCTTATATGTTATTTACCCTTATATATATATACACACACACACACTAGAAATTACATTTCAACATGTTCCATTTCATTTCTTTTAAAATTTTGTAAAATCATTAAAAAAAAGTGTATTGCATGCATAAAGCAAGGTGTACTTCTGGATGGCTGAGCTTATTTTTTATTGTATGTTTTACCATGCAGATTTGATTTCGTACCCAATAATATCAAAATTTTCATTTTTTTGCAATAAAAATAATATGTCTTCTTTTTTTTCTTTTTTGGATAGCTCAAGACATTATTCATTATAAACTGACACCGATAAAACACTTCCAATGTGCAATATGTACTGTTGTGTCCTAAGATATTGTATGGTGGATCAAAGTTCAAATTCTAAATTCATTTATTCAACCACCCCTGCCCCCGGTTTTCCATACTTAAAATTAAGATCTATCAACTTGAATAATTGAAGTTTGACTGTATATTAAACTGGTACCGAGCCAACCACTAAAGGCCTACAATACCAAGAGTTGTGAGATGCCTTATGCCTTAACCACTGAGCCACTGTGGCCCTAATCTTTGATTGGTTAAAACCATTTAGCCACTGTGGCCTTAATCTGTGATTGGCTAAACCACTTAGCCACTGTGGCCCTAATCTGTGATTGGCTAAAAAACATCCTTATTATTATCTAGCATATACATGTACATGTAATTTTGTTAAAAATTTGTAAAAAAAAAAAAAAAAAAAAAAAAAAAAAAAAAAAAAAAAAAAAGAATGAAAAAAATTAAAAACATATATGATAATAAAAAATAATAAAAATAAATATATAATTATATTTAACTTAACTTGAGTATTTTTGTGAAACTGCAAAAACTGCACATAAAGTTTTTTATAATTAAAACGATTTTGAATCTGATATTGATAAAAATTATCAAAACTGAATAAGGTATTTATTTAGGATAAATAAATAAATAAATAAATAAATAAATAAATAAATAAATAGACCTGGCATTAAAATTAAAGGTTAGATGTTAAAGAAAAAATAATCATATTTCCTAATACATGAACTAAAGAATAATCACAAATAATAAATATGTTTGTTTAAAATTGATTGTTTAGTTTATTATAATTTTTGCTATTTTCATGGGTCAGTGAATTACACCAAATTTAATGTCATCAAAGTTCTTGTATCATGACCCAAATGGGATTTATTTTCAAATATCAAAATTCCATTTTTTTTTAAATAGTAAATTAAAAAAGTTATGAAACTACAAATTTTAACTTTTGAAGATTCATAATTCTACAGTTATTAATTTTATCCTGTGTGTCAGTAACTCAAAACTTTTAATCAACCTGAAAATGGAGTATAAAATTACACAAGACTACTTGTCAAATGACAAAAACTTAAAAAACAAAATACATAAATGAAATCAGACAATTCCACAAACACAATGCAAAAATACAAGTAAAATCAGACAACATTCCACAAACACAATGCTAAAAAGCAAGTGAAATCAGACAATATTCCACAAACTCAATGCAAAAATACAAGTGAAATCAGACAATATTCCACAAACACAATGCAAAAATGCAAGTGAAATCGGACAATATTCCACAAACTCAATGCAAAAATACAAGTGAAATCGGACAATATTCCACAAACTCAATGCAACAATGCAAGTGAAATCAGAGAATATTCCACAAACTCAATGCAAAAATACAAGTGAAATCAGAGAATATTCCACAAACTCAATGCAAAAATACAAGTGAAATCAGACAATATTCCACAAACTCGATGCAAAAATGCAAGTGAAATCGAACAATATTCCACAAACTCAATGCAAAAATACAAGTGAAATCGAACAATATTCCACAAACTCAATGCAAAAATACAAGTGAAATCAGACAATATTCCACAAACTCAATGCAAAAATACAAGTGAAATAGGACAATATTCCACAAACCCAATGCAAAAATACAAGTGAAATCGAACTTTATTCAACAAAAACAATGCAAAAATACACATGAGATCAGACAATTTACCAAAAATAAATACAATTCCAACAGTATTTATAACCCAACATACTGACTAAATCACAAAGAACATCACTTATATCTCATTTACTTTTTATGGTACAGACCTTACCAAATAAGAATGAAAACCACATCTGAGTGGAATACCTATGAAGACTATATGACCTTTAACCATTTGGTTACAATGAACTTTATATTAAAGTATCACCTGAATTAAGATTATTGACAAAGAAATAAGCCAATCAAAATATAAATGATACTTATCAGAAGAGTATGTACCACAAGCTACCTTACAAAAATCATACATAAACAATTATTGCTAATAAATACCAACACATGACCCCAATGAATTTCCAATTTTATTTTGTTACCTTGACTTTTGACCTATATACAGTGTAATTGAATATCATGAAGCAAAATATTTATGCTAGTTGGAACCTTTTTCAGTTTTTCTCGATATTGACAAAGGGATAGACAGATGGCCAAATAAAGAGACAGACTGATAGGTAAATTAACAGACAAAGATAGACTGAAAAATAAAAAGACATACGAACAGAAAAATAGACAGACTGATAGACAAATAGACAATCTGATAGACAAATAGACAGGCTTACAGACAAATAGGCAGTCTTATAGACAAATAGACAGGCTAATAAACAAATAGACAGGCTTACAGACAAACAGACAGGCTAATAGACAATTTAGGCAGGCTTATAGACAAAAAGACAGGCTTATAGACAAATAGACAATCTGATAGACAAAAAGACAGGCTTACAGACAAATAGACAGGCTTACAGACAAATAGTCAGGCTTACAGACAAAGAGACAGGCTTACAGACAAATAGACAGGCTTACAGACAAAAAGACAGGCTTACAGACAAATAGACAGGCTTACAGACTAATAGACAGGCTTATAGACAAATAGACAGATTTACAGACAAATAGACAGGCTTATAGACAAATAGACAAACTTATAAACAAATAGACAGGCTTGTAGACAAAAAGACAGGCTTATAGACAAATAGACAGGCTTACAGACTAATAGACAGGCTTATAGACAAATAGACAGATTTACAGGACAAATAGACAGGCTTATAGACAAATAGACAAACTTATAAACAAATAGACAGGCTTGTAGACAAAAAGACAGGCTTATAGACAAATAGACAGGCATATAGAAAAAAAGACAGGTTTATAGACAATTAGACAGGCTTACAGACACATAGACAGGCTTATAGACAATAAGACAGGTTTATAGACAAATATAGATAGGCTTATAGACAAATAGATAGGCTTATAGACAAAAAGACAGGCTTATAGACAAATAGACAGGCTTATGGACAAAAAGACAGGCTTGTAGACAAATAGACATGCCAATAGACAAAAAGACAGGCTAATAGACAAATAGACATGCTTATAGACAAATAGACAGGTTTATAGACAAATAGACAGGTTTATACACAAAAGGACAGGCTTATAGACAAAAAGACAGGTTTATAGACAAAGACAGGTTTAGACAGGTATATAGACAAAAAGACAGACTTATAGACAACTAGACAGACTTATAGACAAATAGACAGGTTTATAGACAAAAAGAGAGGTTTATAGACAGACAGGTTTATAGACAAATAGACAGGTTTATAGACAAAAAGACAGGCTTATAGACATATAGACAATCTGATAGACAAAAAGACAGGCTTACAGACAAATATACAGGCTTATAGACAAATAGACAGGTTTAAAGA
Organism: Tegillarca granosa; assembly: GCA_029721355.1. NCBI lineage: Eukaryota > Metazoa > Mollusca > Bivalvia > Arcoida > Arcidae > Tegillarca > Tegillarca granosa. Next base: position 28,412,987 of record CM056605.1, read on the forward strand.
CAAATATAGATAGGTTTATAGACAAACAGACCGGCTTATAGACAAACAGACAGGCTTATAGACAAATAGTCAGGCTTAAAGACAGGAAGATAGGTTTATAGACAAATATAGACAGATTTATAGACAAAAAGACAGGTTTATAGACAAAAAGACAGGCTTAAAGACAAATAGACAGGTTTATAGACAAATATAGATAGGTTTATAGACAAATAGACAGGCTTATAGGCAAATAGTCAGGCTTAAAGACAGGAAGACAGGTTTATAGACAAATACAGACAGATTTATAGACAAAAAGACAGGTTTATAGACAAATATAGATAGGTTTATAGACAAATAGACAGGCTTATAGACAAATAGACAGGCTTATAGGCAAATAGTCAGGCTTAAAGACAGGAAGACAGGTTTATAGACAAATACAGACAGATTTATAGACAAAAAGACAGGTTTATAGACAAATAGACAGGCTTATAGACAAATAGACAGGTTTATAGACAAATATAGATAGGTTTATAAACAAATATAGACAGGTTTATAGACAAATAGACAGACTTATAGACAAATAGACAGGCTTATAGACAAAAAGACAGGTTTATAGACAAAAAGACAGGCTTATAGACAAAAAGACAGGCTTATAGACAAATAGATAGGCTTATAGACAAAAAGACAGGCTTATAGACAAATAGACAGGTTTATAGACAAAAAGACAGGCCTATAGACCAAAAGGCAGGTTTATAGACAAATAGACAGGTTTATAGACAAATAGACAGGCTTATAGACAAGAAGACAGGTTTATAGACAAATAAAGACAGGCTTATAGACAAAAAGACAGGCTTATAGACAAATGGACAGAGTGATTGGCAAATAAACATATTGGAGATTAACAAACTAAACTAAAAAGTAATATATACTAGTACCATGAATATGTTTTCTACACATAAAAATGTTTCAGTAAAAAAAATATTTTATCAAAAACATAAACCATGACCCTGACACTCTTCTAGAAACTAATAATAAATATTTAAACAAGTAAAAACAAACTTTGATCAAAGTTAGCCCTTAAACATGTGAAACTTATCTACACACTAATATTCAAGCAGGTGGGATGACATTTTAAGCACTGCTGTTTTTTTTTTCTTTTTTACACATGCGAGCTAAAATAAATGGTGATTTAACCAACAGTCTTGTTCTTTTAGTGCTAGTGGACATGGATGCATGTGGATTAAAAAAAGAATTTTACCTTTTGTTTCATCTTTTTGAATGGCTTTTTTAGGTGCTGTTTTACCAAAAAATACATAATTAATTTATCTGATTCTAACTTCATAAAATCTTATATAAATTTGCTTATTTGCTAATAATTCTGTTTCCCGTGAAGGAAAGACTGGATGTCAAGAGTTTCTCTGTATATATATTAGACTCCAGAACAGACGTATATATATATATATAATTTATATATATATATATATATATATATATATATATATATATATATTATATATATATATATATGCATATAGTCAAACCCAGTTAATCACATAGCCTCTGTGATTCAAAATTATATGCGATTAACTGGGTTTTATTATTTTACACACATCGACACAACTCAGATTACATGATCATACAATCATGTAGGAAAAGAAGTTGACGTACACTTCTAGTGTGCAATAAAGAAAAATCTCAGACTGATAAATTTACATCCCACTGCTAGAGAATAATTTTGTACAAAAAATAATAAAATTATTTATAATAATTGCAATCCAAAAAGTGTTCGTAATTTTTAACAGCATGGTAATTTAAACATGTTCTAATATACTTCTATAAGCTTACCATTTCTTATATGAATAAGATTTACCATATGATCAAAAATATTTACCCCTTCTCCTGCTATAGAGATTTAAAAAGTTTTCAAAAGCCTTTTTGTCGTGAAAACATGGCACTTTAAAAATTAAGAATTGCCAATATGGCCCATTATTACTCTTATTTCCCTTCAGTAACCATAGTAACCTTAATTTAGTGTTATTCAATACAAAAAGTGTCTTTCAGATCAGATATGGAAAAATATAAGCAGATTAGGTTATTACGTACTTAAAACACAAACTGAAAAATTTCCATCTATTTTTTTTCATAGTTAAGAAATTTGCAAGAGGAACACTAACACTAATTTTACTCTAATACTCTGAAACAAATAAGAATATTGACCAGGTTGTGTAAAGTGTAGTCAGTTTGCTTGAAAAACTCCATGGTTTATAATTACCCTGGGTACACTGGTCCTCCACATCCCCCCCCCCCCCCCACACACACACCATATCAGAATTAACAGCCTCAATATAAGAAGTGAAAAATTTTCACTAGGGGGTTTACACTTCCTTTCTTCACTATATTGGACAAATACTGAAGTTTTAGTGGATACTGCTTCAAAACAATGTAAACTTCTCTATTCTACACTATTGAAACATCTAAATAAACTAATTAATAATCCCATAAATATGTAATTAACTTTAATTATAGTCTAGATGCTAAGTAATTTTGTGGATTAAAAAACAATGAATTGCTATGCAGACAAACTTGTTTTTATCATCTAAGAAATAAAAATTGTAATATTCTAAAACGTGAGTGAGTTAAACAATGTGTAAAACCATATCAGCAATTTTGCAGCAAGTCAAAGCTGTGATGTACAAAAGAAATAGGATTAGCCTGGATTTGATTAATGATGTTTAGTTAATTTATGCCCCAAATAGCACTTTCAAAATGGTCAGTTTTGGGATGGTGGAGGAAATTGGAGTACCCACAGAAAACCTCTGACCTTTAGCGAGTGAAATGAAAAACTTTCTCACACTGGGATCTGTCCTGAGTGGGATTTGAACCTTGGCAATGACCGGTACCGGTACTGTGATCTGTAAGTGTGTACTGTAGACCACTTGGTCACAAAAGTCATAGGATTACACTATGTAAATCTAATAAAAGATTAATTGCATGTTGATGACATAGGGAATCATGAAGACTTTCAGATATACTGAAAAAAAAAAAGAAAATACCACCAAGAACATAACTATGGTACTTAGCATGCTAATCATATAGCCTGTCAAGTTTTTCACCGACAATTCACAATAATTAAAGAACAATTTGGCAAAAATTACCAAATTTGACCTTGACCAGCATCCTATCTTTGCAAATCAGTATTCAAAGCCTCTTTAAAATTGTAAAAGATTACAAGCATAAGTAAGATAGACTTATTGTCAGACAGATAGATGCATAATTAGTGTGGTTGATATGACAACATATCCCTGCCCACCATTAGTTGTTGGTAGTATAAAAAATTAAAATAAGTTTGTAAAATGGGAACATAAAAATTGATAGATTGATTGACAGGCAGACAGATGAATAATTAGTGTGGTTGACATGACAACATATCCCCACCCACCATTAGTTGTTGGCAGTATAAAAAAAAATAAAAATAAGCTTGTAAAATGGGAACATAAAAATTGATAGACTGATTGACAGGTAGACAGATGAATAATTAGTGTGGTTGACATGACAACATATCCCTGCCCACCATTAGTTGTTGGTGGTATAAAAAAATTAAAAATAAGCTTGTTAAATGGGAACATATAAAGTTTGAGACTGACTGACAGGCAGACTGATGAATAATTAGTGTGGTTGACATGACAACATATCCCTGCCCATCAATAGTATTTGGTGGTATAAATTAACAAAAATAGGCATATAAAAAAGTGGGAAAACAACTAAAAAGTGCAAAAATACATATAAAAATGTGTACATGTATTAATGTGTTAAAATATAATTCACCACTAAAAGCAATAGTCTCATCCAAAAACCATGACTGGGATGTGCTATTTGACTGTATATAGGGGGTGAAAGGAATAAAAATGATGCACGGCTGAATTTAGACTATATATATAAAAGTGGAATGCATGTGATATGAAAATTTTATATTATACCTTTTGAAGGATTACGTTTGGAATCTGTCTTTTTGGTTGCTGCATTTTATCAAGAAAATATTTTATTGTCACAGAAATAAATACAACAAGTTACATGAAATACAATACACACAGAATTGAAGCGAAATATTTACAAAAAAAAAAAAAACAAAAACAAAAAAAAACAAAAAAAAAAAAAAAAAACACAGAGGAGGGTTGATGATCAATTTGGTTGACAATGATATTTATACTTTTGCTGTAAATCTCTGATAATCTTTTGGTATGAATATTTTGGGGTTAGCGAAAGCACTGCATAATACCTGTCTGTTTAACTACGCATTTGACATTAAAATGAGTGAATTTAATTACTAAAATAAGAAAAAAACTAGAGCACCATGTGCAGGTCTTAATATATCTGCATCTAAGTCATTCAAACGTTTTCATCATATGGGGATACAATGCATACAAGATGATAGCACAACATATGAGATATAAAAGGGAAGCAGTTTCTGAATGAAATTATCCAACAGCACAAAACTGGCTCCTAAAAGATATTGGTTTATCGATTCCTGTGATTTACCTGATTTTATTTTCTCGCACATGTGATAGATTTATCTCACTGAATTGGTGGTTCAATATTTTTTTCCAAATTGCACCCAACATGTAAACCTATTTTAATTAATCTGTTATTCTCTGATTGGTCAAGGGACAACTAAGGTACTTTGACAGAATATATCGTTAAATTCTCATAATGGTTATATCATGTGTATATTATAACAAAGTTTCTAGAAAAAGAACTTTTCAAAATTTAGTTTAAATTTCTTAAAAAATCAAACATTTTTAAGACTTTGATTCTTCAAATTTAAGATTAGAAAAGACTAAGTAAAAAAATATTTGTGAACTAGAATAAGTTGTTAAAGGCAGTAAAAGCGTTTCCAGTGGACAGGGAAAAAAATTAACAGTTTTTCCCCTTCTATGTTATGTACTGCAAATCACTTTATTTTTGTGATCCTCATGACACTGTAACAATATTCTAAAAATTAAGTGTCATGAAATCAAAGTGATTTTTGAAAAAATTAAATCCAAGTTTTCTTTGCATTTTTACCAATTTTGAAAGAAACTGGACACTAGCACGGACAATACATTATTAACATATAAATTGACAATACCTGTAGTATTTTCACCTGAGTACTAATTAGATCACATGGCTCCATAATCTTATGAAGGCATATATAAGTATATCATGTATGAGTTTAAAAATAAGAGGCCCATGGGCCTTAATGCTCACCTGAAGATATGCCCATCAGTTTGCAAAGTGCAATAGACAATATGTTAAGTACAGAAAACTTTAAAAGTTTTCTCAAGTTAAGAACTCCCACAAAACTTAATCAGAAATATATCCACTCACATTTCATTTATAAGTAGCTTATATAATATGCAAGAAGTAACTGTAGTGCAATGAATAATTTCCAAATCATTAATCAATTTCAGTATACTTATGCAGCTATGTCCTTGACTTTTGAACATATATGACCTCGAACCATATATGATTGTCATGTCAATACCTACAATATTCTAATATACATGCCTATGCATGAAATTGATAGCTTTCAAGTTAATTAATAATTTTGTTATTCCTATGTGATATGACCTTGACCTTTGAACATATGACCTTGAACCATATATCAAAATGATTGTCATGTCAATACCTACAATATTCTTATATACATGCCTATACAAAAAGTTTATAGTTTTCAAAGATAATAAGCAATTTAAGTCTTCTTTTGCAGCTGTGACCTTGACCTTTCAACATATCACCTTGAACCATATATCAAAATGATCGTCATGTCAATAACTACAATGATCGTCATGTCAATAACTACAATATTCTTATATGCATGCCTATACAAAAAGTTTATAGTTTTCAAAGATAATAAGCAATTTAAGTCTTCTTTTGCAGCTGTGACCTTGACCTTTCAACATATCCCCTTGAACCATATATCAAAATGGTCATCATGTCAATACCTACAATATTCTAATATACATGCTTATACAAAAAGTTAATAGTTTTCAAGATAATAAGCAATTTAAGTCTTCTTTTGCAGCTGTGACCTTGACCTTTCAACATATGACCTTGTACCATATATTAAAATGATCGTTGTTGCAATACCTATAATATTCTAATATACATGCCTATACAAAAAGTAAATAGTTTTCAAGATAATAGCAATTTAAGTCTTCTTCTGCAGCTGTGACCTTGACCTTTCAACATATGACCTTGAACTATATATCAAAATGATTGTCATGTCAATACCTACAATATTCTAATATACATGTCTATACAAATAGTTAATAGTTTTTATGATATATTGATAAATATATAATTTTTAGCAATTTCCCCACTCAGTGCCTTACAATTTCCCCATTTTGAGCCCCATGGCTACCATTTGTGCAAATCTGAAAATAGATGACCTAAGGATGCTATAAATGAAATAACTAAGGTATATCTCTTGTAGATTCAGAGGAGAAAATTTTTAAAATTTTTCACTATTTCCCCCCTTTATGGGACATAACTCCTTCATTTGTGCAAATCTGAAAGGGCTTCACCCAGGCATGATGGTTACCAAGTTTTAATAAATTTGGCCCAGTGGTTTTGGAGGAGAAGATTAAAATGTAAAAAGTTTACGCATGACGCACGATGCACGACGGACGACGCACGAAGATGGATAGCAATAGCTCATCTGAGCTTTCAGCTCAGGTGAACTAATAAACAGACTGTGACATAACATATACAAACATAAACTTTTTTCGGTCAAATGTGTAGTCATTTTTTTTTTACCTTCTTTTTTGAGTTCGGTTTCAGTTTTCATATTAAGCATTATATCCACTGCCCATTCTATCTGATCAATGGCATCTTGTAGTGGAAATTCATTACAGTACAGCCACTGTCCAAATTCTATCAAGTAATCAACTTTCAACCATTCATTACTAGGACTCTACAAAGAAAGCGTAAAATAAACAAGGAATTTCAAAAGTTTTAAAATGTTTAGAAAAAAAAATATCATAAGATGTTACTTTACTTTACCTTGTTGTCGCAAAAGTTTGAAATAAAATGTCTAGTAAAAAAAAAAAAAAAAAAAAAAAAAAAACCAGAAGCAATATCACTTTACCATTTTGTCATAAAAGCTTTATAATATTTGGTAAATAAAACATACCGTAGGTAATTTATCAAAAAATTAAAATATCTAGTAAAAAAATACAGGTAGGTGATTTATCTCCCTTTACCGTTTTGTCACAATCTTGGTAGTATGATATGAACTTGAAATACGTGACAATATATATATGCTTTTCGAATAAATGCCTTGAGTTTACTCGGGGCAATATTTTGCAATACAGACTGGAGGCTCCGGTCAGTATTATGTTAGCTTACGTCACAGGATAATCCTTGATGACATAATATTACACTCACAAAAAGTACAATTATAATATGCATAAAATCATTTCTTAAAGGAATTAATTATTTCCAGAAAATTGCTGGTATCTATTTTAAGTTGGTATCCATTTGTTATAATATAACAAATATTTCATGTGGTTTAGGGCTTTATCTCAATTTATAGACCGGACAGGCACCCCAAAAACACAATATGGACCGAAGCGAATAATATTTTTGGGGTGCCTGCCTGTTCCATAAACAGAGATATAGTCCGCAACCCCATGGAATATTTGTTAAATACGATATCCTAGAATGCCAAGGAAAAATGTGTATGATATTCCAGAATCCAGTGAAATAGTTTTTACCAGGTGGTCAAAAGCGCATGTTATTCAATCACAGTGTCTCTCACCCTCTTGGTTTCAAATCGCACTCAGACAGATGATAGTGTGACAAAGTTTTTCAGTTTACTCGCCAAAGGTTGGTGGTTTCTACCAACATCCCAGGCATAACTGCCTCAATATAAGTGAAAGAATCTTGACTGGGTTGTGAACATCATTAATCCACTTCAACTCTATTTATGTAGGTTAAAATCCAACTTGAGGCAGATCCTAGTGTGGGAAAGTTTTTCAGTTGGCTTGCTGAAGGTTTGTATTTTTTTTTTTATCTTGGAACTCCATTTTCTCCATCAATTCTAGAAATATCAGTGTAAAAATCTTCTTAAAATTGTATTTAATTTTCTCTTTCCTAATGTTTCTATTTACATTCATATTGATTAATTGATTCAACGAGTTTTTATGTCCCAGTCAAGAAAATTTCACTTATATCCAGACGTCTCCAGCTATAGATGAAGTGGCAGAAATTTTTACCTTTGCAGTACACTAAGGGCAATGTGCAGGGAGGGATCTTTATTGTGCCATGCCAGTCGTGACATGTGGCATTGGTTTTTAAGGTTACCTCTGAAGGACCTTGTGACTTTCATTTATAAATGCCGAGTGTATGGCACTTCCAATTTTCAAGTCTTGGTTAGACTTTGCCAGGGTTGGAACACCGACCTCCCACATATGAAGAGAGCACTCTAGCAACTGAGCTAATGTAGTGGTGCTTACATTCAGAGCTTCAATGGCAGCTTGATAGGATATCAACTGTTCTAGGGTCTCTTTTGAACTAAGAGCTACTCGTCTCCACATATGAGCAACATAATCCTCGCTCTCATCCTAAAAATAGAAACAATAATTATGATTCTGCAATTGAACTTCTGAATTAATTAAGCCTGAAAATTGTAAACTTGAAAATTAAAATTGTACTTTTTTTTCATAACATAATCATTCTTCCCTGTTCTACATGTTGAACATCAAGCCTTATAACTTGTACTTTGGTGGATTCTGGTTTGATAGGTGACTGGGTAGCTCAGTTGGCATCCCGCTAACATATGGAAGGTCTAGTTAGGCTGCTGCATTTTTTCTCCTTTAATGCTGCATTTGGGGTTTATCTGACCCTGAGTAGTGGCTGCCCAACAGATTGGTTCTGGTGGCAATACCTGGTGGTTTTAATTCAATATAGCTGAATTGGAAAAATGAAAAAAAAGGAAAAGAGGAAAGTGGCAGAGCAGGTAACATATGTGCCTAAGTAGTTCAGTCAGCTAGTACAGGGAAGGTTCAGGGTTCAAGTCCCAGTAAGGCTGCTGCAATTTCCCCCTTTTCCTTTAAAAATAAATTATTTAGTATAAACCTACACATGCTAAATACATATACTGTATAAATTTTAAATGGAATGAAAATTGAATATTTGTTGCCACAGTTACAAAAACTGAATTTAATTGGTTGAAAATCAACAACATCAGAATATATATAAATAATTTCATAATTCATAATTCATGTAAAAAGTCAGCATGACTATCACCAGAAAGGTTAAAATCTTGCTTTAGCAGAGTCTAGTGTGAGAAAAATTGTCAGTTCACTTTCCCACAATAGGTTGTTAAATTCTCAAGGTGCTCCAGTTTCCTAAATCATCCAAAAATGACCCTCCCCCCCCCCACCACCCTTCATATAAGTAAAGAATCTTGACTAATAATTAAAAACTCCATACTACTACTCTTTTAAAATTTAATAACTTGCAATATATTTTAATACATACATCCAGTAGTTGAAGCTAATAAAGGGAGATAATTCACAACAAAGAACATCAAGTAAAATAAAAACAATAAAGGCAAAAAAAAATCTAACAACAAATAACAATTATCAGAACACTATGATGAAAATGGTAATGAACTCAGAGTTACAAATTAATAATGGTGAAAAAATAAAGTAACAAATATAAGCAAATGCAAATGTAACTTAATATTTCACATCTTAATTATGGTCTATATGTGGTGGATGGGAGGCACAAGCTTGCACTTTCAAAATACTTGTACATTTATATAAGTCAATCAATTATATATATATGGTGCATATTCATATTTGTAATGTGCAAATGTGCAATTACATATATATATTAAAAAGCTTTGGGATATATGCATAAATACATATGTAATAATACATGTATATCATGAATCTATAACCTTAAACACTTATTAAATCTCTCCTCTCTCCAAAGCAAACAATCTTTAAAACATACCATTCATCATTACCCAACTAGGGTTAAAATGCATGGATTTTGAATCATGGATCTATTGTCTTTAAACACTTATTAAATCTCTCTTCTCCCCATAGCAAACAATCTTTAAAACATACCATTCATCATTACCCAACTAGTGTTAAAATCTATGGATTTTGAATCACGAATCTATAACCTTAAACATATGACAAAGTGTCTCTCTTCTCCTCACAGCAAAAACAAGAAATACTTGTATTTATATATCTAAACAATTTTAATTTTGATAGGGAGAATTTGAAAAAGTTCAATTGAACTTAATATTGAAAAAGCATGATAAGTTCACAACACCAGAAAAAAAAATTTAAAGAACATGTACTAGTATATCTGAACATTTCCAGTGGTGGGTTCCAGTTCGAACTGAACAAATTCTAGTGTGAGAAAGATTATCAGTTTGCTTTCCATTAGTTGGGAACAGGCCTTTACAAACGCCTATTTTTAGCAAAAAACGCAGATTCAAACTTTAAAAAAGACGATTGAAAAATATCCGAATCGGCTTTTTTCCCCATAAAAATAAGACAAAATCTGATTAAAAATTCTTTAATGCTGGTTTGTTAACAATTAAAAGTACTCAGGACAGTGTCACGATTCCCTTTGCCAATCTTGGGGGGAGGGGGGGGTTGATGTACCCTTTGCCTACCGCCGATTGACCTTACCGGCGTTTGTGGAGCCCTGGTTGGGAAGCTTGCTTAGGGTAATCTCTTTCACACAACCATCCTATAACTGACTTCCTGAATAAAAATGAAAGAATCTTGACGGAGGCATAAAATGGCATGTAAATCGTCATCTGATTACATCAATGAGACAAAACAAAAGACTAAATGACTAACTACTTATATTTGAAGTTTTAAGAAAATTTTTTAGAGTTTTAAACTAAAAATAAAATTTTTTATTTTGATGGAAAGAATTTGAAAAATCAATTGTTACTATGTATTCAGATCTAAATTTAGAAAAAGCTTTAGAAAATGTATAAAATCTTAAAAGCTCAGATATAAGCAGTGATCTCACAAAAGTTCTAACGAAACTTCTATAAATTTTGATGATTCCATGGTGCTTTTCCCGGTATTGTTTCAAAAATACAGATTTAAATTTTTCAATATCGTACACAAAATTTATTGTATAATGGATTTCTATTTTGTCATACTATAATTAACGATTCGTTACACTAGGGTTTTGAGCATAATTTTTTTCATACCAAAGTGCCATAACGAGAATTTCTCCTTCTTGAAGCTGCATTAAGTTTTCCAAGGAGAAAAAATTTAAACCGTGCTGATCTAATTAATGATGTTCCTAATGAACAATGTTATATTTGGTTCAATGATAAAAGCTTGAATAAATACAGAAATAACTGTAATTTCCAAGCGAGATGTAGCACATGGGATCTAATTTTAGGACATGGTTACGTCATAAAAAACCGGGTCATTTAAACACAATTTACAAAACGATGAAATACGATAAATTAAACACAGAACTTCATTGAATTTGTCTAGGGGTAATTACAAGTGGGAACGTGACTAAGTAACAGTACAAAACAAGACCATTATGGGGTTGCCATATTCTGTTTGCTGACTTCTAAGTGAGACTAAGTACTAATTACTGTAGACTTATGTAAAAAGTACAAAACAAGTGCATCATGGGATTACCCTGATCAAGCTACTAACTTCTAAGTGAGACTAAGCACTAATTATTGTAGATTTATGAAGACTAAAGTACCAACTAGTGTAGACTTATGAACCAGTACCAAACAAGTGCATCATGGGATTGCCCTATTCCAGCTGCTGACTTCAAAGTGAAACTAAGTACTAATCAGTGAATAGACTTATCATAGTTTTTCTAAATACATTGAAGTAAAGCATGTACCAAGAGACTAATAAGTGACTATGAAGAGACTAATAAATAAAGTATAGACTTATTGTGTATAATATCTAACTAAATAAATATTCTACTTATAAGCTTAACCATTATCAACAGAAATGTACACTCAGTTTTTCTTTAAAAACTTCTAAAAACTATGATAAATGTTCAAAATTGTTATCCATCACATTTGACCTGCGATAACTATGTTTTGGACGAGTTTTAAAATTGAATGTCTAATGTTATATTTACATTGTTTAGTGTAGGTTTGTTGAACAAAGCAAAACAATAGTCGCATAAAAATGAAAATTTTTAAAATATTGATAAGAGAGGGAAAAAAAAGGAATATTTGAGTTGAGTATACACACAATTGAGTGAAAGATTGTGAAACTGGGACCAGACCATGATTGTATGTTGCAATTTGAGAAAAAGTTTAAAATGCAGAAAAATATATATAAAGATAAGGCTATTGCAGGTCAACCACACTTTATAGTAAAATTTGAAATAGTTGAAAAGATATAAGTGTAAAACTGAGTGTATGATATTCCTGATTATGGTTTAATTAAAATATTTTACCTCTTCCTAAATTAAGAATAAAACAGAAAAAAATATACAGATTTAGTTATTTATATGGACATTTATTGTAATTAAATAATTAAATGAATACATTTCTCTCTCTCTCTCTCTCTCTCTCTCTCTCTCAGGCAAAGATGGTTGCCAGGTCATCTTAAAAAGCAGAGGTCATGGGTTCAAACCCTTTCCAGGTATAAGACTTTAAAATTTGAGATATTGCCTCCTTTTGTCTGGGTTTCTGCATTAGTAAGACAAAATATTGATTAGTTTTTCTGGTGCCAGGATAATGGACATGGTGAACTAGTGCCTCACAAAAAGTCACCCTGAGTGAGCAATAGTATATGACAGGCTATATATTACACATTGGCAAAACTCAAGCAAACATGAACTTGATTTTAGATTAATCCATCTAGATTAACAAGAGTTCCACAGATTTAAATGTCTCGCCTGGTTAGTTTTTGATCGAAGTAGAAAATACTGTAACATTACTTTAACATAAACTTTCATATTTTGACACGCCTGCCGACCATGCTGTGGACACCGGAAAAGTTAACACTCAAGTCTCGCCTTTTGGCGATGCCAAGCTCGACAAAAACCTTGTTCTTTTCAAGAATATCTAAAAATTGCTGATTCAGCATAAAGCAATATATATTTAATTAACCAATGGTATGACAACTTTTTATGGAATTAATATCAAAGTATACCATTGTAATAAACTTCTTTATAAACATTATCAAAGTGTATAATGATATACTGACCTTAAATTTCTGTATATCCATGTTAACACTCTCACCAAGTTTGGCTTTTGTCATGACTCTATGTTTGAAAATAAGTCTGAAATAAATAGAAAAAAAATAGTTGAATAAATCTGTATCATATGCTGTAAAAATATCATATGCTGTAATAAATACCATGCTGCAATCTATATATGCTGTAATAAATTATCATACTGCAATCCATATGATATGCTGTAATCCATATGATATGCTGTAATAAAAATCATATGCTATAATAAATATCATGCTGCAATCCATATCATTTGCTGCAATCCATATATTATGCTGTAATCCATATCGTATGCTGTAATAAAAATCATATGCTATAATAAATATCATGCTGCAATCCATATCATTTGCTGCAATCCATATATTATGCTGTAATCCATATCGTATGCTGTAATAAATATCATATGCTGGAATACATATCATATGCTGCAATCCATATCATTTGCTGTAATAAATATCATGCTATAATCAATATCATATGCTGTAATCTATATCATATGCTGTTATCCATAACATATGCTGTAATCCATATCATTTGCTGTAATCCATATCATTTGCTGTAAAAAATATGCTGTAAACCATATCATATGCTTCAATCCACATCATTTGCAGTAATAAATATCATGCTGTAATCCATATCATATGCTGTAATCCATATCATATGCTGTAATAAATATCATGCTGTAATCCATATTATGCTGTAATAAATTTTATGCTGCAATCCATATCATATGCTGTAATAAATCATGCTGTAATCCATATTATATGCTGTAATCAATATCATATGCTGTAATAAATATCATGCTACAATCCATATCATATGCTGTAATCTATATCATATAATGTAATAAATATCATGCTGTTATCCATATTATATGCTGTAATCTATATCATATGTTGTAATAAATATCATGCTGTTATCCATAATATATGCTGTAATCCATATTATATGCTGTAATCAATATCATATGCTGTAATAAATATCATGTTTCAATCCATATTACCGGTATATGCTGTAATCTATATCATATGTTGTAATAAATATCATACTGTTATCCATATCATATGTTCATTAATTGTTTTACCACCTCACTAAATACCACATTTATTTTAATGCCAGACAACAAAGAATAAACCGGTTTATTGTTATTTAATGGTTTTATTGTATTAAAATAATAAAAAAAATTGTTAAAAACATTTTTAAAAAATAGATTGAAACAAATTGAAATGAAATAAAATGAAATTAATAAGATAAAAATATATTAATTGAAATAAAATAAATTAAAATGAAAAGACGTGAATAAAAAATATAAAAATAAAATGAAATAAAAAAAATAATAATAAAAAAATAAAAATGAAATAAAATAATTAATAGTAATAATAATAATAAATGAAATGAATGAAATAAAATAAAATGAAATGAAATAATAAAATAAAATAAAACAAAATAAAATAAATCCTACAGTCTGTGTTTAGTTCTAGGCATAACACTGATAGCCTGGTCCATGGCTTGTAGTCCTTCTTTCCACTGCTTTCTATCAGCAAATGACTGGAACAGCACACCATACAATGAAGCTCTCAGTGTCAAGTCATCTTCTGGACTGCCAATTGTAGAACTAGCCTGTTTCTCCTGTGCAGGTACATCAGCTCCTGTTGGCTGAACTTCTCCTTCTCCTTCTTCTTCTCCTTCTTGTTTTTCCTGCAATGACAAAATCGTTCTCCTATTATAACAGGTGCTTGAAGATGAACAACAAAGCTCACATGCACACATCTAGTTCACCAAACACAATTAAGCATTGAAGTTGATTTGAATTTA
Organism: Tegillarca granosa; assembly: GCA_029721355.1. Taxonomy (NCBI): domain Eukaryota; kingdom Metazoa; phylum Mollusca; class Bivalvia; order Arcoida; family Arcidae; genus Tegillarca; species Tegillarca granosa. The sequence goes on from CM056605.1 coordinate 28,428,032, forward strand.
GGTCATTGAGAAATAACCTGAATGGACGCTGTGCACACTGTGTAATTGGCGTATTATATTATGCAAAAGTGTGCACGGCATCCATTCAGGAATTTCTCAATGACCCAAATGAAAATCAAATTCAATGCTTATAATTAAATTTTCAAGACAACTTAATCAAATGAGAGAAGAACTTTATGAAGTTTTTGTTTCTAATAATTTCAAACTGAACAAGCAAAAATAATGTGCATTAAAAGTAGTTCATTCTAGATTACAGTCTACAAACATTTCGACACATGAGTGGGTGTGGCTAATTTACATTCAATCACTGAGAAATGACCTGAACGTATTTTCTCTTTTCAACCAATGAAATCGTTAGAATTTTGTCAAATTTAATAAGTATAACTTATTGTTCTTCAAGATTACATTAATCTAAAAAATTAACAATTTACTATAATTGTTCTTTGACAAAACTTAGATACAGTTACTGACACACATTACTGTTTGACTCTTGGTGATTAGAAGTGAGAAAAACCGTTTTCTAGTCTGTGGCTTAGTTTCCATGTTCTGGCTTGGTAGCAATATCATGGACTGGATAGAATTAATTGTGTTTTACACCCCAGTCAAATTTTTTCTTTCACTTCATATTAAGAGAGTTAGTTCAAGGATGGTGAAGAAAACCAGAGTGCCTGGAGAAAACCACTGAACTTCGGCAAGCAAACTGACAGACTTTCTCACACAAGGATCTGTCTGACTGGGATAAGAACCTAGACAGTGAGAGGTACTGCAATTCAAAAGTGTGAGCTTTAGACTGCTCAACTACTGAGGCTGCATCAGTATAATGGACCATGTACTCTGTTACATTGTGGGCAGGGTTACTTCCTTTGGCCTGAAGTAGTTTACTGTTTTACCAATGAGGGTTGAAAATACTAACCTCTGCCTTCTTGACCACTTCAGCAGTCATTGTTATACATTGTAATATTATTTTGACTGGTTCTCTAAGAAGTTCTCTTTCAATTGGTTGACTGACCAAGGGTACACAAGCATTCCAGTAATTCCGTGCAGCACTCATTACAAGATCATAGTTCTCTGCATTCCTAGCATACCTGTAACAAAAATTCCATACATTTGATAAGTACAATTACAAATACTAATTAATCTTAATTTTCTGATACCTCCGAGGGAAAAAAATATAGGCATTTTTTAAATGGGGAAAAAACCTCAATTAATTTATAACATGTGCTGACAAATGAATCGTGACAATTAATTCTTTGCCAAGTATGAATAAAGTCAAAAGATAAACAAGAGAACAGCTTTCCAAGTTGAGTTTTGACCGCATGATTATTTTTTAAGAAATTAAGGAGGCGTTTCAAGATTTTTATCTAGGAAAAGATAAGATTCTAGAGGGCCAAATTTTATCATTTCCTTTCTTACTTGCAAAAACTTAAAGAAAACTAAAGATATAATCAATTAGCTAATTCAATAGATATTAACGTGGGGTTTTCAGTTTTAACCCTTTTTAATGACCTTAAAAACTGAGGTTAAACAACAAACCACTCACAAAAAATTGATCATCAGCAAATCAAATCTTGATGGCTATATTCCAGAGGCTTTAAAATACAAATGAAATCAAGGTGTAATATTTTTTTTAACAAACCTGGCACTATTTAGGAATGCTTCAAGCGCTTCTCTCCTTATAGCATTTTTACCAGCCATATTATCCATTAAACTTTGTCCAAGTAAGGAACTTGAATAGGATAACATTTCCTGTTCCACCATGTATCTGTGTCTGAAATTTTAACAAAAAATCACTGGTAACTATTATTATTCTAAGAGTGTATTACGTTGTTGTTGTTGTTGTAATGTTGTTTAACATCACAGCAGAAATTTTTCAGCTATTCATGACAAGGGCAAGGTCATTAATGTCTTTGGATCTTTGGATTGTTCTAAGAACAAGTGTGTGCGTGTCTGAAATACAAGCGTGTGTTATTGCTTAATATGTGCTAGAGGTGATTTTTGGGTAGCCCACCAAATCAATATGTTTCAGACTAGCAAACCTTTCACTTTGTTCATTTCCTTGGCACAGAGTGAACCAATTAATACTCTGTTTTTCCCAATGTTGAGTGCAGGGGGCCTCGGTGGCCCAGTGGTCTAACTGTGTGCTTACGGATCACATTGCCTGTCACCGCCTGGGTTTCAAATCCCACTCAGGACAGATCCTAATGTGAGAAGGTTTGTCAGTTCGCTTGCCGAAGGTCGGTGGTTTTCCCCAAACACTAAGGTTTCCTCCACCATCCCAGAACTGTCCACCTCTAAATTAGTGAAAGATTCTTGACTGGGGCATACAACACCATTACTCCACTCCACTCCACTCCAATGTTGAGTGCCAAACAAGAATGCAATATCTCTAATTTTAAAGTCTTATGTATGTTCCAGCCAGGGTTCAACCCCAAGACTTCCTGCTATGAAGGTGCATATTCTACCACTAAGCCATTGAGGTTGTTGAGAGTGTAAATGTCTGAAAACAATCCTGTATTGACAATGATTTTTCTTTCCAAAAAAGTTGTGACTGCAGCTGGTGGCATGAAAAGATCACTGCCTTATTTTTTCAGGATCTGGAGAGCAATTTGGACCATTAAGTTACCCTACATGCAAATTGTGTGATAAACATAACAATCTGTCCTGTGCAGCTTAGCATGTTCTTAGCCAATCAGAATTAATTAAAATCAACAGTCATATAATAAAAATTAATGTTTCATTTTCAGGGGGCTACTGTGAATGTGGCTCAGAAATTATCTAGTATGAAGTATTCCGAGGTCCTTCCTCAATTAAAAAGCAGTGTAACAGCATAAGCCAAAGAAACTATCTTGCATGCATGCTTAAAATGACCAATCAGTACGTACGCCTCCATTTTTCTGTTTTTAGGTTGAGTGCCGATGATGGCAAATCGAAGTGCCTTTTTACTACAATGTAAAACCAGGTCATGTAGTTTTCCCATATGTGCTAATGAGGTCAATCTTGTCCATAGCTGTAATTCTATGAATTTGTCCGTAAATTTAGCATTTTCTACCATATTTGCAACCTAAAAAAATATAACAAAAATTATCCAATACTAATAAACATCTAAATATAACAACTTTAATGGATATGTGTGACATGTAACACAAATACCCCCCATACCCCATCTACTATTCCATTATTGGTAGGAAATGGCAATCCTTACCCTCAGATGTCCAATTTTTAACCTGTGCCAGCTAGTCCAAGGTTCCAGAAAACCATGTGTAACCCCAAAAACATTGAAGATTTTTCTTACCATATTCAGTTTAATCAAAAAACTTCATTCAAAATTTTTGTTATTGACAAATATTTACTTTTATATGAAATTTGTAAACAAAAATGACAAATGCTGATAAAAATATCATATTAAAGGACATACTAATTTAATTTAGTTTCTTTATTGAACTGATTTTTACTGGGCTAAAATGAATAAAAAAATGAAAAACTTGATTAAAAAATATGTGAAAACTCGGAATCATTCAAAAAAAAACAAAAACAAAAACAAAAAAACTTATCATAATAATTTTGTTATTTAAACATTTATTTTGCACATAACATTTTATATATATATATATATATATATATATATATATATATATATATATATATGCTATTTACAAGTTGAGTTGAGCTGAGTTGAGTAATAGTGTTTTAACAAGATTCTTATTCTAATATTTAGGCGATCAGCTGTGAGATGTAAGAGTAAACCAGAGTACCAAGAGAAATCACCGAACTTCAACAAATGAACTAAAAAACTCTCTAACACTAGGATCTGCCCTGTGGGTATTTGAACTGAGGTTGTGAGAGGCACTGTGATCAGTAAGTGCAAACTTTAGAGCACTAGGCCACAAAGGTCAGGGTTTATCAATTCCCAGCAGTTAATGACTAAACAAGGAAGAGGGGTGGAGTAATGATGTTTTATGCCCCAGTCAAGATTCTTTCACTTATTTCGAGGCTGCCAGTTCTGGGATGTTGGAGAAAACTGGAGTGCCCAGAGAAAACCACAGACCTTAGGCAAGCAAACTGACAAACTTTCTCACACTAGGATCTATTCTGAGTGGGAATTGAACCAGGCGGTGAGAGGCGCTGTGATCTGTAAGCGCATGCTCTAAACCACTCGGCCTCAGAGGTCCACTAAACAAGGACTAACCTCTGTTATTGGTGGTACTTCTTTAAACTCCATTATCCCTTTCTTGTTCAGATGAAGCATCTCTACTGCTACTATTGATCTTGTCATATCTCGTTGTCCCTCAGAATAAGGCTGAAAAATAAAATATTCTGAGTGTAGTATCACCAAAAAATAAATTATAAATATAACTCACAAAGTTGTAAGTTTCATTTTGTGATTTATGTGACTGAATGGTGATTAGTCACAAATATTAATTCTCAAGACATCGAGGCTCAAAAAAGTTCTAACATCATGTGACCTTTGTAAACAGCGATTAATAACAAATATTCGAGGCTTGAGAAAGTTCCATCATGTAACCTATGAAAATAGTGATTAGTCACAAATACTTATTTCTTAAAGACATAAGAACTGAAAAAAGGTTTCATCATGTGACCTATGTGAATGGTGATTAGTCACAAATATTAATTCTTAAAAGATATCAAGGCTCGAAAAAGTTTAATCATGTGACCTTCATAAAAAGTGATTCATAGCTGCTGAAAGCTACTTTTCCAATACAAAATTCATTATTCTGAAAATTTGCTAGTCCAAAGGAAAAATTTGGATGACCTGAGAACAAAACAATTTCTAGCCCTGAAAAAAAAATGCATGAATATATACAAGACAAGATGGAACCAGTAATAGTTAAAAAATTGTAAAATAAAAAATTCTTTGAATGTTACTGGTTAAACTTTTAAAAACCTACCTCATCATCAGCTCCAAGAGTTTTCGGGACTTGTTGTTGGGCCATTTGCTTTACTGATACCCAGGTCTGTAGTATTGGCATTCTCATTCCAATAGGTATAATATCCACAGATGAGTTGCCATTGGTTACCTCGATTGCATATTCACATACCTGCATTATATACAAAATATACCTTACAAAAGCAATCCTTTGCTGAAAAGGCAATGTACTGAAAAGTAATGTTGTTTAATGCCCCAGTCATAATTGTATCATTTGTACAGAGGAGGTTAGTTTTGGGATGGTGGAGAAAACCAGAGTACCTAGAAAAAAAAATCAAAGATTTTAAGCAAGTAAACTGACAAAATTCCCTCACTAGGATCTGCCAGAGTGAGCCTAGATGGTAAGAGGAACCACAATCTGCCATTATTAACTAGAGAGAACTTAGACATCGACCTTCTCTAAAGGTTATTAAATCAGGCACACATCTCGTTCCTAATCAAAAACCGGGTACCACACATTTGAAGGCATTTAAATTGCAATATATAGAGTCTGAGCAAGAAAGAACAGAGACCCAATTAATCAGAATGACAGAAGCATTTTAATGTTAGTTTATTTGTAACTACAAAGCATTTGTTTGACACCAGTATATACGAAATAGTCTCCTGAAAAAGGAAACAGATTAAACCTGAAAAAAAAAAAAAAAATCTTAGAAGTGATTAATATAAAATATCTGAATTTTGACAATCAAAATCAGAGGAAACTTTAAAAATTTCAGAAATTCGCTAAAAAAAAAAAAAAAAAAAAAAAAAAAAAAAAAAAAAAAAAAAAAAAAGGAAATTCTCATGCCTGTTGAATATAACTTTCATTTCAAAACACATTAATAATTAAATCAAGGTACCTCTATTGCTCTCTTTAGGTCTGGCATAGCATCAGGACTGATGGTGACAGGTGCCGCTGCTACAGTTTTACCCTTGGCGTTAGCAGCAGAGGGCGCTCCCTTATTTTTCTTACTTGATGGAGACCCAGCAGTCGGAGTAGGCGACTTTTGGACTTCCTGGTCTTTTTCAGGTTCCTGGGGAATCCAGGGTTGCATTAAAGCATATGCTAAAGCTCCACAGATGTTTACTAACATAACAGTTTCTCTGAAATATAATAAAAATAAAGTAAAACATACAGTATAACTTGAATATAGTCATTGTCTACGAGTAACAAATTGTCTGAAAAAATGATTCAGATGATATATTTATTGTTTCATAAGGCCACACCAAATTGATTTTTAGTTCTATGGATTTTTTTTTTTTAAATAGAGGCAAGTGAGCAAATTAAAAATCAAATGTATTTTTTCTCTAAAACACATTTTCCTTCAACCGAACAAAATTTGTACCTGGCGAGCGAGTTAAAAAAATGCACAAAGAGATAATTATTGCAGGAAAAAGGCAAAAAAAAGTTTAAAAATAAATGATCAAAGCAAAGAATATGCTGTTCTGGCAAACTCCCATCCAATATAGCAAATAATTAATCAACTAAGAACTGTTTTATAATGAAACAAGGGGAAAATGTTGCCCTGATATTGTTAAATGTACAATGAATGCAGTCAAAGATTTTGCAGAAAAATTGATGATGCAGGATTTTAATGGAAATTTTAGACAGGCGGAAAACAATTTGAAAATGAAATAAATTTATTTTATTTTTAATTCTAAATTTTAGAGGCAAGCAGGTCCAACAAACAACAAATAAATTTCTCATGGCTTGAGGCTATTGGAAATGGTTAAAATTTATCATTCAAGAGAAAAAACACATAGTCAAATATTAAATTTACAAATCATTATGAATTATAAAGCTAAGTTATTAATACATGTAGGTCCTAAAAATTAACCTTTCATTTTTTTAAATTAGAAAGGGTAGTCTAACAACCAGTATATTAGCACACAGCACCTCTCATTGCTTATTGTTCTAGGCACTCTGGTTTTCTCCATATCCAAACACTGCAACCATGATATAAGTGAGAAAATCTTGATTTGTCATGTAAATATAAGTCCTATTCATTAGTCTTTCTATTGAAAGAATCCTGAACTAAAAAAAAATGCTTTCTAAAATCCAATTTACCCCGTCAACTTAATAATTAAACCACGTCCGTATTCTGTAGGTGAAAATCAACTTCCTGTATTACATCATGTATGTACTACTCCATCTAATACCATTTCTACAATCCACTCCACCAATCCAGAAATGACCCTTCATTCTGAACCTAAGCCCATGACAAGGACATTTAATACATCATCATCATCATCATTGTCATCATCATCATCATCATCATCATCATCATCATTGTCAATATCATCATCATCATCATTATCGATATCATCATCATCATCATCATCATCATTGGTTTCTTTTGATTAACGTGCAGGTTCAAAAGCATTGTCTACACTAGTAAGCTCTCTTCTAGATTGTACACATGGCAGATTTCACCCCTGTCTCCAATTTCACAATCAAGGGGGTTGAGATTTGAGAGCTTCCACTCTCTACAATCTCTTTCTGTTAGCTCTTTCCAAGACATCTTTGGATTGCCAACATATCACTTTCCAGCAACTTGTAAATTTTGTGCACACTTGATTGCACTGCTGGATCTTTGTACATATCCATACCAGCAGGGTCTTCTTTCTCATAATATTATTTCTACAATCCATTCCAATAATTCCAGAAATGACCCTTCATTTTGAACCTAAGTATCTGACTAGTACATTTAACAGAATTACTACATTCATCTATCCCATAACTGACATGCCTTTTATTTAAATTAACACATTAAGTGCTACTACTACAACCGTCTCCATCAATCCCAGAAATGACCCTTCATTTTGAACCTTAATATCTGACTAGGACACTCAACAGCATTACTACAACCCAACTTGTCTACCCAATAACTGACTTGCCCTTTATAATAACTTTACAAATCCTAACTTGGGCATCAATCTCAGATCTGACCCTTCATTAAGAATCTCAAAATCTTTGGGCATTTAACAATAATACTTTAACCAATTTCATCTATCTCAGAACTGGCCCATTATGTACCTAAGAATTTTGACTAGGGCATTTTACTGCATTACTACAACTAACTCTGTCTATCTCATAACTGACTTGCCCTTAATCAAAATTAACACATAAAGTGCTACTAACTACAACCGTCACCATCAATCTCAGAAATGACCCTTCATTTTGAACCTAAATATCTGACTAGGACACTCAACAGCATTACTACAACCCAACTTGTCTACCCAATAACTGACTTGCCCTTTATAATAACTTTACGAATCCTAACTTGGGCATCAATCTCAGATCTGACCCTTCATTAAGAATCTCAAAATCTTAGGGCATTTAACAATAATACTTTAACCAATTTCATCTATCTCAGAACTGGCCCATTATGTACCTAAGAATTTTGACTAGGGCATTTTACTGCATTACTACAACTAACTCTGTCTATCTCATAACTGACTTGCCCTTAATCAAAATTAACACATAAAGTGCTACTAACTACAACCGTCACCATCAATCTCAGAAATGACCCTTCATTTTGAACCTAAATATCTGACTAGGACACTCAACAGCATTACTACAACCCAACTCTGTCTACCCAATAACTGACTTGCCCTTTATAATAACTTAACAAATCCTAACTTGGGCATCAATCTCAGATCTGACCCTTCATTAAGAATTTCAAAAATCCAACTCCGTCCTGGATCTGGTCCCTCATTATGAACCTAAGAACCTTGAACATGGCATAAAACACCAATTATGCTACAATCCACTGCATTTATCAAAGAATGGATACCTTCTCAATATATGAAAAAAAAATACATTGCTACAATCAATTTTACTTTACTCTTAGACAAATATTAAACTCATACAAAAAAACAAATGATTAGAAACTGTATAACAGGAATAAAAAAGAGACTTACCCAGCATGCCCAACCTTCTTTAAACCTGTTATTACAGTAGAGAGAGTGTCCATGATTTCACGATGTCGTCTTTGTGTCAGTATATGGTTATTATAGTTCCAAATGTAAGCTGCAGCACTGCAGACCAACCAAGGTTCTTCTAAATCCATGCCAAGCGATAAGCCTCTCAGAAAACTGTCTGTAGCATGAGTTGATAAAAACTTGATCCAATCACTGAAAAATAAAAAAGAAAATCAAATGAAACAAATTATGAGATAGGAAATTACCATTTTTAAGCAAACACCATGAAAATGACTGTGGTATATAGTGTTATCATACTGCTGTCATTCAATCATACTAGGTTTTCTGTACCTTTTATCCTATTGATAAGAGATATAAAAATGATATTTGTTATATATGTTTGTTATGATGAGATACAGTTAAAGTTTGAAATTGGTTAAAATGGACACACCATCTAGAGAGTTATGGCCCTTTGAAACTCAAAATTTCAGGAAAATGTAAAATGTCAGCAGACAGGGCTATTGGTGTCCATCTGACACATTCTAGGTTGGTTTGTTTTTTGTTTTTTTTTTTTTTTTTTTTTTACTTTAGATTTTTTAATGGCCAGATCTAAATCTTTCTTGTCTTGTCTACCTTTCTCTAAAGGCAGATTTATGTATAACATATAATTTAGCATGCATCAAGTTGCTTGCAAAACAATTATAAAAAGGGGAAAAAAAAGTATGAAGCATGCATAGTTAAGAATGTAAGTGCTAAGAGTGCTACATAAAACAATTGGTGTGTCAATGAAGAAACCTGGCCACCAAATTTGGTTGGGACTTGGACTTCAAATAAAGACTGTCCCAAGTTTTCAGACCCCATCTGGCCAGTACTTATTACTGTTCAGTGAGTAATGGCAGTGGAAAATGGTGTTAAATGCCCCTGTCAATATTTTTTTTAAACATTTTAATGCAGTCAGTTCTTGAACTGTGGAGGAAATTGCAGAATCAAATGAAAACTAATGACCTTCAGCAAGTGACCTAACAAACTTTCCCACACTAGGACCAACCCTGAGCAGGATTCAAATCTTAACAGTGAGAAATACTATGATATGTAAGCACATGTTTTGGACCACTCAGCCACCCAAGCCCTTAGTCCAGTGAGGAGAAAGAACTAAAAGTTTAATATTCTTCCTACTGATGAACATCAATAAGGTATGCAATTATTCACCCAACAATATCTTTCTCAATGTTAAGCCACTGGGGTAGCTCAGTTGGTAGAGTACTCTCTTCATTATCGGGAGGTCCTAGGTTTAACCCCACCTGGGTCTGACCCAAGACTTGAAAGTGAGTAGTGACTGTTCTTTCCCCAAGCACTCAGATTTAGGAAATGAAAGTCAGAAAGTCACAGTTCTTTCTGATGAGAATTTGAAATAAACAAGGTCCTGTGTCACAGTAGGTGTGACACGATAAAAAACCCTGCTGTATAATGCCATCAGCACAATGCACAAGCAAATTTCCTTCACTTTCACCTATAGCTGCTGACGTCTTAATATAAGTGAAATATTCTTGTCTGGGACGTTAAACACCATTATTATACTCAACCCGATGTTCAAATAAATGTTTTTGGAAACCAGCTTGAATGGGTCATGGATGTTCTTCTGCACATATTGTTACCATAGTAACATACAACAAATATGTATGAATCAATACTAAATGCAGTATCAAATAATTAATATATATAAAACAGACCAATATTCTATCCAATCAGGATCCTCCTCTGGTTTCTTAGCAACATAGCCTTTAGGGTGTTTACGTCTGTCTACAGGTGGAATTGGCATATCATTTAACTGGATACCCTCAGATCGAAGTAGGTGAACAGTTGCCTCCCCTTGTACAAAACTGACTTCTGCTAACATTCTGATCAAATCTTTATCATACAGTGGTACTCCTAATTCTGGGCTTGTAGGTCGACTAGACCGAGTTCCAGCTTTTTTATCACCATCCAACATCTGGCTAGCTGTGCCCTCTGGTATAGAATCTGCAGCTACCTTCTTTTCTGGTTTTGGACTGAAAAAAGTTTTTAAAAAATTATTTGAATCTTTAAAAGACAAAGGGAATAAACAATACATTTTGAAATATATAACTATATATGAACTAGTTAGTACGGCACAATTACTGTTACTGCAGATTTGACTTCATCCTTATATGTAATATGTAATATAATTCAAAACTATATTGATTTATGAAGACGATGAAGAAGAAGAAATGAAGAAGATCTACAACAAGAAGAAAAATAAGAAGAAAAAAATAAGAAGAAGAAGAAGAGGAAGAAGAAAAAGAAGAAGAAAAAGAAGTAGAAAGAAGAAGAAGAAGAAGAACGACAACAACAACGACAAATCGGTCAATGGTAATATATCAATATATATTACTTATCTTGTTGGTATATCAAATCCAAATCTACCATTTGTCTGAATGCTTGTCAGTCACTTGCCATGATCACATTGAAATCAAAGTCCCTAAAGCATTACAATGGGGGCCTAAAAAACCATTACTCAACTCAACTTGGCAGTACTGATGTGAAAACGTGAACAATCATTTTTACCTTTCCATTTTAGCTGGAGGGATATTCTTCCATCTGTTATCATCATACAAGAGACAAAAACGAGCAGCAACTCTACAGACATCCCAAACTTCCTGTTTTCTAGCGGTTTTTGCCAAGTCTCCCCATAACCTAGCCCTAGTAAACAAAACAAGCTTATCATTAACTGAAAAGTATATATACATGTAAGTAAAAAGTAACAAATATTAATGCATTAAAATTGGAAGCATGTATATAAAAAGAATTTTTTTAAGAAACAGGAAAAAATTCAAAGTCAAAATAGGCTGGTTAGTTGTAAGGTTGTTTAACTCCGCATCAGATTTTATAAGCTATATGCAACAAGAGTAAGGTCATAAATCTCTTTTATTAGTTTAGTCAATCTATGAAAAAATAGGGTCAAACCTCAAAGCAATTGCAACAGAAAATATTTTTTAATGTGATTGTTTTTAGGAATTGTGTTTTTATTCACCCAATTTCAATCCAGTGGAATTTGGGTTTATTGCCAATTGAAGTTACCAATAGCATTTTTTATAGAGAAGGGAGATAGCTCTGTATTGTGATCCTAAATTTTACACAAAAAATTTCCAAAAACTTCAAGTTTTCTTTGATTCTATATGAAGAACAACCTAGGAATTAGATGGAAATGTATACATAGTCTAAAAATAGATAATTTAAGACAATATAGAATGTAATATGTAAATAGAATGTAAAAAAAATTATATTAATTTGTTGAAAGAATTTATGCAAAACGCTGATTAAGGGCATGTTGATGAGATGGAAAAAAGATTTATTCACCTCAATAATTTTGTTATACACAAAAATGATAAAATAAGTATATCTCAGGTTAAAAGCATAACTTTTCTATACTTCTACTTCATTACTTTGAGTATTCTGTTATAAATTCCTCATTACTATAGAAACATTAGATTGTGAAAGACTAAAAATAAAATGCAACTGAATGAAAATGGGCCAATGATTTCACTTTAAATGAAATCAGAAATGTGGAATATACATATGGAATCAATTATTATTGCACTTTTAAAATATGCAATACCTTTCCCTGTTATTTTGCAAATGTTCGGCCTAAATATAGTTGTCCAAAACTTAGCATTATATTTGTTAAAATTGGACCACAATGTAGGCTCAATATGTTGGGCTAACGTTTGGCCACTCTGCACTTAAAACAATGGGCCAGCCTTTGATCACAAAGTTTGGGCAATGTAATGGTGATCATTCAGCCAACATTGGTCATACATTACGATGCTATCTCAAGGTACAAACAAGCATTTTGTTCTTTTAAAATATGTAATACCTCTCCCTGTCATTCTCATCACCAAGTCTTTTAAGATGGCCTTCTGCCTTTTTCACACATTTATTAAACTGTCTGGCTTTGTTAGCTAATTTCTGTATCTTTGTTGTTGGTGCCTTTCCTCCAGCTATATCTATTAAAATTTTTTTTTAAAAATCATTTTTTTTAAAAAAAATCATGTTTGCTGTTGTCAAAGCAATATATAAGAGGGTGTGAGACCAAGACTTGAAAGTGGACTATTCTTTTGACATGCACTCGAAATTTACATATGAAAGTCATTGGGTTCCTTTGAAGAAGACCTTAAAAAGTAATGCCCAATGTCACGGCAGGCACAGTATTCCAAAGAACCCTCACTGCACATTGTCCTGAGTGCACTGCAAAGGTCAAAATTTCTGCCACTTCATCTATAGCTGGTGACATCTCAATATAGGTTAAATATTATTGACTGGTATGTAAAACCCTATTAAATTATATCAAATTTATTGGGGTGGGGGTAGAGTTACAAGCAGTTATGCTAATATTTATTGTAGCATTGCTATTTTATATAATAAAATATACTAACTTTTTTAGTACATGTATTATTTATAGTTATAAATTACAATTATAGCACTATTTGTTGAAGCCAAAAAAACTGCTTAAACTAAAAAATTACACGTACATCAACAGTTATTATTTATACTGTCCGTGTTTAACAATGGTATTTTATACACTTCCCTTTTTTGTACAAAATTTTTTTTTTTAAAGATTGCTAACAAGTCTTACAAACTAACAAAAGATTGTATCCTTAAGTGTGTGAAACCTTATAATATACTTTAAAGCTGCATTCATTTTTTTCAATTTTCTGAATTTTTTTGATTATCTAAAAATATATATTTTTTTAAAAAATATATAACTCCTAATCACGATTCATTTTCTAAAATTTCATTCCTATTAGCTGTAAATAAACGGAATTCTCTAACGGGTTGGTCAATGTTTAACGATGATAATTATTTGCTTGGAGCATGTGCACGGATGTACAGAAATTTCAATGAATCGAAGGTGAAACCTGACAAATTGTACTAATTGTCCATCATTAATATCCAAATGTATTCGCAATGGTGTAACGTATCCTTTACAAATTCACAAATGACAAATTTAATGAAATTCTGTGTTGAATTTATCGTTTTTCACCGTTTTGTAAATTGTGTTTATTGACCCGGTTTTTAATGACGTAACCACATTCTAAAATTAGATCCCACAGGCTGCATCTCGCTGGGAAATTATTGTTATTTCTGTATTTATTTGAACTTTTATTGTTGAACCAAATGTAAAATTGTTCATTCGGAACATCACTAATTAGATCAGCACCATTTTAAATTTTTCCTAGGAAAACTTAATGCAGTTTTAAGTATCACTTTAACTATCTAATAAAAGTGAAAAATGAAATATATATTAAAATCACAAATGTTTGTGGGGTACTGATTTTAATTACATTCGTAGGTCAGTTAAAACAACAAAAAATTAATGTCTATGAAATTTTTTTAATTATCAAGATACCAATGGGATCTCTCTCTCTCTCTCTCTCTCTCTCTCTCTCTCTCTCTCTCTCTCTCTCTCTCAAAGGTTTTGAGAATCCCCCTCATATGGCAAAGTGACTTGGCATGGTCACATACTTAAGGTACATAAACATTTACATGTGCAACACTTTATGTCTTGTGATGTCATCAACATTACCAGATGTCAATCATTCCTTATAAGGATAAAAAGGGTAGAGTTTTTGGTCAATTTTATTTTTTTTTTTTTTATCAATTTCAAGTGAATTTGAAAATTCAACAGAATCTGAACACTTTTTGAAAAAAAGATGTTGAGCAGAGACTGACATTGTACATCAGGTTACTTTTTAATTGTTTAATGATGACATCAATTTTTTTTTTCCAATGTTTTGTTATATGTAGATAAAATCTCTGAAAAATGGTGTTTCAGTTATTATGAACATGGTAAAGTATTATAGTAATTTTCCCTGTCTTATAGAAGAAAAAATAATTTGTTATACCTTTAGTATCACTTTCACTGTCTAATACAAGTAAAAACGCATCTGGTGCCAATGCTTCACCGGCCTTAACCAGCAGCGATCTCTTCATTCTAATGGTTCCTGAATCAGCTTTACGTGCCTGTATAAGATAAAACATTCTTTACCCCAGATAGAAATCTCCATATAAAGAGCAGTGCAAGATATTTCAATCTTGCACCCCCTGTACAAGATAGCTTACCCGCTCTTTTTCCCGCGAAGATTTATCAATGAAATCAGAGGTGTATCGATACTTTGAGAACCACTTTAAACCCAAGAATCTGGCATACCACTGCACAAACAAATAAATGGAACAGGTAATACTAAAGTTAAAATTTAAAATGTAATTTTAAAATCTTTTTTTTCTAAATCAATAACAAGATTATTTCATATTACATTAATTTTTATATGAAGTAATTTTTATATGACGTAATGTTAATATGAATTATGACGTCACGCTTGTTTCCGTCTTTTGTATTCACACGACTATTCCATCATATGTTGAATTTTGATTTTTAATATAACTTGTATATTTTGTGGTGCAAGAAATAGAATCAATCACTACTTATGGTGTCAGATAGGGAAATCTCAACCCTCGTTCTAATATATCTGGTCCAGAACGAGGCTCTGGTTGAGATTTCCCTATCTGGCACCACAAGTTGTGATAGATTCTTTTAATACTGTATTTATCCATTTTATTATTGTTATTTTTATTATTAATTTATTTTTTTAATTAATTTTTTTTTTTTTTGGTGAAAATTTAACTATTAGACTGGGAGCAATTCTTTCAAATCAGTCAAGGGTTGTAAAAGTAAAGTTTTAAAAGGTCAAAACCTTTGTTTATGATAAAGGCTAAACTCTGTTTCAAGTAAAGAATAGAGTACTGGTTGGATAAATGATATTTTCAGTGTCAAAATTCTATGGATGGGACACCAGTCTAAAACAAAACTTACTCCCTTAATTTTGGTCGGTACCAAATTTTTTTCCGGGGAAATTATCTGAGAATGGATATCTGCTAAAGCCATGCCAAATAGCACAGCTTGGGTGTAAACTCACAGCCACTGACTGATGATCTTGGCCACTGGAAAATTCCTTACCTGTTCAATAATCATGGCAGCCATGTCTTCTGGTCTATCTGGCTGTTTATATAACTGTGATCTTAGTTCTAGTCGCCGTAGTGATACTTCTAAGCGCTCACGATAAACATTACCATCATCTAATGCAAGTGCCTAAAGTAAGTAAATATAATATACAAGGTTATGACATCCAAAAATAATATTACATACCTAAAAATACTCACAACTTAGTACAGTAGAACTTCGATAACTCAAACTTTGATATCTTGAATATCACGGATAACTCAAAGTCTTTATTTTGTCCCGAGGGATTTTCTATATAAACTATATTAAGAAAACTTCGATAACTCAAACTTCTATAATTTGAAGTAAAAATTTGATCTGTAGGTTAAAAATCTATTAAAAATTAACTTTAAAAACTCGAATTTGTTTTAACAAGGTGCGATCAATGGCTCGTTAAATCTACCTATTAATTAGTATTAATTAATTTATTAATATTCAGTACCGTCATGGACAATTAAGTCTAACAGGTATGACAATCCCCTAGTCTAATTACAGATGCCAATTAATATGCTGCTGTCAATAACAGTTCAACTGTTGACTTAATTTCCCCAAGCTTCATTTAAACGACTAACCTCACAGTACTCACAACTGCATTAAAATCTCAAAGACTTGTTGCAGTGCTTTGTAATTTTATTAACTATCTGTTTGTATTTTCTAATGAATGTAATAAATAAGTAAGCTGTTCAAAGCCCTCCATCAGTTTATTGCCAAACCCCTTTTCCATGCCAGAATATTGTCACTGAACAGATGATGGCTATTAATCAGGGTTTTTCTGTACAATAGAACTTCGATATCTCAAGTTCATGGGACTTTGGTGGTGGTTGAGTTAAAGGGGTGTTGGAGTTATTGAAGTTGAAGGATGACGTCACCTTAAGGTATGTTTTCCACTACAGAAATCTTTGATGTTGGAAACAGTTACAAGTACTAGTGGCAATAGAGAAAAACAATAAATACTAATAGATACTTTCAAATAAAAAAAAATGTATCAAAGAATTGTTATCGATGAAAAAAGCATGCACAATTTCTTTCCTTCATTTTAAAATCATGATGTATTCAAACAACGGAATCAAAAATCAGATATATGTACATGTTTATCAGCTTACTTATTTTGAAACTTCAACAGTGTGGTGATCAGTGAGGTAACTCAGTTTAGAGAGAGGGAGTTAATAATAAACAGTTTTAACTGTACATTATGTATTTAATCAAAGACCTAGGCATATAATAAGGTGACATTTTAAGAAGACTTAAGCATAGTAGGGTTATACAACCCAGTCTTTCACTTGTTTTGAGGCAACCAGTTCTGAAATGGTAAAGAAAACTGGAGTACCCACAACAAGCAAGCTGATTAACTTTCTCACATTTGAATTTACCTGAGTGTAGTTTAAACCTAGACTGGGAGAGGCCTTGTGATTTAGAAGTCAGAGCTGAGTAATGGTGTTTGAACATCCATTAAAGCTGCATTAAGTTTTTCAATTTTCTAAATTTTTTTTTTTGTTTTTTAAAAATTTATAACTTCTAATCCCGATCCGTGAGATTCAATTTCTAACATTTCATTATTTTTAGTTGTAAATAAACGGAATCCTCTAACCGGTTGGTCAATGTTTATTGATGATTAAATTATGTGCTGGGAGCATGCGCACGCATGTACAGACACTTTGACAAATCTAGTGAAACCTGACAAATTTTATTAATTGTCAATCATTAATATCCAGATGTATTTGCAATGGTGTTATGTATCCCTTACTAAGGCACAAATGAAACATTCAATGAAGTTCTATGTTTAATTTATCGTATTTCACCGTTTTGTAAGTTGTGTTTAAATGACCCGGTTTTTTATGTCATAAGCATGTTCTAATATTAGATCCAACATGCTACATCTCGCTGGCAAAATATTATTGTTTCTGTATTAATTCGGCTTTTATCATTGAACCAAATGTAACATTGTTGATTACGAACATCACTAATTAGATCAGCCCGTATTAATTTTTTTCCTTGGAAAACTTAATGCAGCTTTAAGATTCAATCTCTTAAATGACGGAGGTCAGTTCTGGGATGTTAGAGTAAACTTGAGCACCTAGAGAAAACCAACACAAGGATGGCAAGCAAACTAAAAAACTTCCTAATCTATGATCTGCCCAAGTGTGATTCAAACCTAGGCAGTGAGAGTCACAGTGATATGTAAGCACAAGCTTTAATTAGTAGAGCTTTAGATCACTTGTTTTCTTTTTGGTTAAGCTACATAGATGATTAATTATCATGTACCTAAAAATTGGACAAGCCCGAATATGTTGGTGCTACAGAGATTATTAAATTTCATCTACCTAAAAATCTGTCAGGCCCCTATATGTCGGTGCTGAAGACCACTAGGCCACTGACCAGACCCCACAAGTCAATGCTTCAGACCATTTGACCCCAACATGTCCCACTAATTTCCCTTTAGACAACTAGTTTACCAATCAACCCCTCCCCCTAACCCTTCCCATAAAAGAGACATTTTAAAAAAAAAAAAAAATTCTACCTTCACTAAGTTATCCATTGCTACTTGTATCTGTTCTTGGTCTTCCTCACATTTGGCCAATTCTGTATGAATCTGACATCTTAATTGTATCAATAAACTAAAAAAAAAAAAAAAAAAAAAAAAAAAAATTAATATAAAAAATAAATGAAAGGAACTATTTTGTATCAAATCTGTACATAGGAAAGTAAACTTCTCAAGTAAGCCAAGTCTGTAAGTACTAAGTATGTAATGTTTTACACCTCTGTCAAGAATTTATCACCTACATCCAGGTGGTCAGTTCTGGGATGGTTGAAGAAACCAGAGTACCTGAAAAAAAAACACCTACCTCTTACAAGTGAACTGACTAACTTTATCACACCAAAGTTTGCCGAAATGAGATATCAACTTGGGTAATGAGACGTATTGCATAAAAAAAACCATAAAACAGATAAAAGAAATGGGGAATTTTCAGCAGAAGCTTTCAGCTGCAAAACAAGTCATAAATAATTCTATCACTGACTTTACTTTACAACCTAAATACAAAAACTGTAATGCCTCAGTCAAAAACTTATCACAATCAGTTCTGGGATGGTGGAGGAAACCAGAGGGCCCATAGAAAATCAATTACCTTTGACAATCCAACTGATAAACATTCTCACACTAGGATCAGGCTGAGTGGGGTAGTAAGAGCACTGTGATTCATAAGCACTCACTTTAGACCACATGGCCACTGAGGCCTCATTAATTTATATATATATATATATATATATATATATATATATATATATATATATATTTTAAATTACAGCTTTTTTGTACCTCTGAATATCCTCTAATGCCTCTGCAAGTAATGTTAAAGGTTTTCTGACTTGTTGTCGTAAATTCTGTTGTAATAACGGCAGACAAAGATTCCACTGGGTAACACATCCAGTTTGTATTACGTTGGGATCTCCCAATCTGATACTATTCATTATGGCTTCTTCGCAACGCTTAATGGCCTGCTGTCTGACCTATATACATAAAGTAATTAAAGTTTTATGAACAAAATTTAAGATCTTATTTCATATTTTATGCATCCTAACTAGGGATTAAAATAAACTGTAAATCAACTTTTGTTCAAGGCTATTTACTTTTACAATCCTTGAGTCAAAACTAGTTTGTGGCTGTAGATTTTCAAGGGAAAGCATACTGGATCAGTATTAATCTTTTCTGCAAACTGGATCAGTATGTATCTTATGAGCATACTGGATAAGTATGTATCTTATCAGCATACTAGATCAGTATGTATCTTTTCTGCAAACTGGATCAGTATGTATCTTATGAGCATACTGTATAAGTATGTATCTTATCAGCATACTGGATCAGTACGTATCTAAATAGCATACTGGATCAGTATGTATCTTATCTACATTCTACATCAGTATGTATCTTATCAGCATACTTAATCAGTATGTATCTTATCTACATTTTGCATCAATATGTATCTTATTAGCATACTGGATCAGTATGTACCTTATCAGCATACTGGATCAGTAATTATTCTATCAGCATACTGTGTCAGTATCCAACTTATCAGCATACTGGATCAGTATGTATCTTATCAGCATACTGGTTCAGTATGTATCAATCAGCATACTGGACCAATATATATCTTATCAGCATACTGGACCAGTAATTATTCTATCAGCATACTGTATCTGTATCAATCTGCAAACTGGATCAGTAATTATTCTACCAGCATACTGATCCAGTATCTAACCTATCAGCATACTGGATCAGTATGTATCTTATCAGCATACTGGATAAATATGTATCTTATCAGCATACTGGATCAGTACGTATCTTATTAGCATACTGGATCAGTATGTATCTTATCTACATTCTACATCAGTATGTGTCTTATCAGCATACTGAATCAGTATGTATCTTATCTACATTCTGCATCAGTATGTATCTAATTAGCATACTGGATCAGTATGTACCTTTTCAGCAAGCTGGATCAGTAATTATTCTATCAGCATACTGTGTCAGTATCAAACTTATCAGCATACTGGATCAGTATGCATCTTATCAGCATACTGGACCAGTAATTATTCTATCAGTATACTGTATCTGTATCAATCTGCAAACTGTATCAGTAATTATTCTACCAGCATACTGATCCAGTATCTAACTTATCAGCATACTGGATAAGTATGTATCTTATCAGTATACTGGATCAGTATGTATCTTATAAGCATACTGGATCAGTATGTATCTTATCAGCATACTGGATCAGTATGTATCTTATCAGTATACTGGATCAGTATGTATCTTATCAGCATACTTGATAAGTATGTATCTTATCAGCATACTGGATCAGTATGTATCTTATCAGCAAACTGGATCAGTATGTATCTTATAAGCATACTGGATCAGTATGTATCTTATCAGCAAACTGGATCAGTGTGTATCTTATTAGCATACTGGATCAGTATGTATAATATCAGCATACTGGATCAGTATGTATCTTATCAGCATACTGGATCAGTATGATCTTATTAGCATACTGGATCAGTATGTTTCTTATCTACATTCTGCATCAGTATGTATATTATCAGCATACTGAATCAGTATGTATCATATCAGCAAACTGGATCAGTATGTATCTTATCAGCAAACTGGATCAGTATGTATCTTATCAGCATACTGAAACAGTATGTATCTTATAGATCTACATTCTGTATCAGTATGTATCTTATCAGCATACTGAATCAGTATGTATCTTATCAGCATACTGTATCAGTAATTATTTTATCAGCATACTGTGTCAGTATCCAACTTATCAGCATACTGGATCAGTATGTATCTTATCAGCATACTGGATCAGTGTGTATCTTATTAGCATACTGGATCAGTATGTATCTTATTAGCATACTGGATCAGAATGTATCTTATCAGCATACTGGTTCAGTATGTATCAGTTAGCATACTGGATCAGTATGTATCTTATCAGCATACTGGATCAGTATTTATCTTATCAGCATACTGGATCAGTATGTATCTTATCAGCATACTGGATCAGTATGTATCTTATCAGTATACTGGATCAGTATGCATCTTATCAGCATACTGGATCAGTATGTATCCTATCAGCATACTGGATCAGTATGTATCTTATCAGCATACTTGATCAGTATGTTTTTTTATGATCTTGATTTAAATCAAAGCTTTTTACTAATATGTAATGTAATCATTTTGAAGAAAACTGAAAACCTGTCCAAATTTATTATAAATTCTATTATTTATTTTCTCTTGTAAAGTCCCTTATATTAAAACTAATACTTGTTTGAACCCCAAGACCCCCCCCCCCCACCCCTCCCCTCTATGTTTTAAAGATTAGACAGGTTCCACTGTGTATGGTGATCATACTCACATCAACCAACTTTTTCTGGTACGATTCCTGTCTATCCCCGAGTCCTTTCATCATAAGACTACATTCCAGAAACTCTAAACGTAAGTAGTATCCCTGATCCTGTAATAAAATACACTTTATTAATCATTTTACTGAACAAATGCGGAGTTAAATGTTGGTGTTTTATGCCCAAGTCAAGAATTTTTCCGTTATCAGTTCTGGGATGAAGGAATAAAAACCGAGTGCCTGGAGAAAACCATTGACTTCCAGCAAGTGAACTGACAAGCTTTTTGACATCAGGATCTGTCAGAGTGAGATTCAAACCTATGTGGTGAGAGGCCCTATGATCCATAATGGTGCACTTTAGACTACTAGACCACCAAGGCCCCTAAAAAGCTAGAGATCCATGGTTAATCAGTTAAAAAGTCTTGCCTTATTAGTGCTTTTTTGGACTTTCAGCAAAAAAGATTTATTCCCATTTTATTAGAATAATTTAAAGGGAGGCTATCAATAGAAATGACCATTTTTTATGACTGCATTAAAGAGAAATGCTATTTAGAGCAAACACATCAATCCAATAGGCCAATTTAATGTTGTTTTTTTTTAACTTCCAAAAGTGCAACATAAGGAGGACTACTGTATAAAGATTGACAGCAGTCTATCATGTTTTCTAGGATTTTTCAGATAAAACTTGTTTCCATTTTCAAGGCTGTTGCTTTTTCACAGTACCATAACTCATAAGCATACCAAAAAAAAAATAATAATAATAATAATAATAATAATAAAAAAAAACAAAAAAACTGTAATTAAAACTTATAATCAGATGTTTATGTAAATACCTTGACTACACAATCTCTCATATGATTGACACATTCTTGGGCTAAATCAGCAAAGTCTAATTCCAAACAGAAATGGGCAAGTTCCAACAGGAGAAATGGCCTGAAAATACATAAAAATACAATTAAAAATTTATGATTTTATAAGGGTTCTTATTGAATGAAATAATGTTAAATATCAAAATCAAATCAATTACATTGATGTATTACCAGCTATATGTGAAGTTTAAAAAAAAAAAAAGGTTTTTACAATGTACGTCTAATAAAAATGTTGAATGTAGTGAAGTCAAACGGAAAGTGTTTCATGCCCCAGCCAAGATTTTTTACACTGACACTACAACTGTCAGTTTTAAATGCTAAACAAAAACAGGGGTTTGCAGAGAAAACCAATGACCATCGACAAGAAAACTGACAAATTTTCTTACTTTAGAATCTGTTGAATGGAATTTGAACCTAGGCAGTGGTGATAGGTGAGGTGATAAAGCATGCATTTTAGGCCACTAGTCTTCTAAGGTTCCCTCCTTGAAAAAGACTGCTTTCTTTTATTGCCATTCCTAATTTTTTCACCATCATTGGTTTTTAAGGGCATTGACATTTTTCCAAAGGAAAAAAAAAATTAGACAGAAGATTTAAATAATCTCTAAAAATTCAATCAGTTTTAGAGTTAATACCTTCAACACAATCACCACAATTTATTATGCAAGAATCCCTAGGAATTTGCATTGCTTGTGAAGTGGAGTAATGGTGTTTTACGCCCTAGTCAAGATTATTTCACTTATTTCCGGGCGGTTAGTTCCAGGATGGTGGAGGAAACTGGAGTGGCAACGGAAAACCACCAACCTTCAGCAAGTGAACTGACAAACTTTCTCACACTAGGGTCTGTCCCTAGTGGGATTCAAACCCAGGCGGTGAGAGGCACTTCTTTAGACCACTCGGCCACCGAGGCCCCTGCATGGTTGTGTGATGTGAAAAATAATACAATGTGTTTACATAGACAAAGGTCCAACTATATATATATATATAATTTAATGATCAAGAAATTCAACCATCACCCTTTGTGACCTTTTTTCCCATTAGTCCACATAACCCCAGCCCTTAAACCAATTTCCCAAAATCCTGACACTTATAATACCTAAACCAGGATTGCTGCCCTTTGGTTTAAATGTTGTCAATACACTAATGCACAAATACACTAAAACTTATTTTTCCAAAATAATCTAAAAAAATGTATATTTTTTTGGCATTGTTTACAATTCATTTTGATACAATTTTAAATTACTGAATATATACACAATTTTAATTTGTTGATATACTAATTAAAACTTTTTTTCCCAAAATTATCACCAATTTGAAAATGAACATTTTTCTAAATATGAAATTTTTGGTTAATATATATAATATATGGTATCAATTCATTTTGGTAAAATTTTATTAGTTTTAAGATACATACAAGATTAAAAATTGTCGCTATATTTAGACTTTTTTTCAAATTACAAAAATAACTTATTGATTTATATAGTTTTCTAAGCTCAGTTGTCTCCCCTTTTTAGATAAACACAAAATTGTATTAAGTTAAGCACTGTGAAATACTTCTTTAATGCAAGTATTGTATTTACTTATTTACATATAAGTTTATGGGCTGATTTTAATAATAGAATGATAAAGTAAAGAGTCTGAATGTGAGTTATAAGGCCATAGTTCTATAGTTAGTTCTACTACCATTTAATCACTTTTTCATTTTTTTTTTAAACTTTCATGCCAGAAATGCAAATTTTTTAGAAACTTATGTCAGTAACAGATATCATAAAATATATATGATATACTATCTGTAATTGACATAAAAAGAAAAAATGCCTATGTTCTCAAGTTCGATGTCCACTATATAATGATCTATTATGTTATAATAATTGCCTGTACATATATTATAATACAATACAAAAAAATAATTAGCACCAAACAAGAACAGCTCTAAGAGAAATAACTCTTATATTATCTGTACTGACTGCAGATTATACAACTTGAAAATTATTTGTTCAATAATAAAGTTAACCAACACCCTGGCTGTGCTGATCTGTGATAGAGTCTATTGTTGGATCCAGCTGAGTCTAAAAAAAAAAAAACAATAATTCTCTTCCATCAGCCATTCAGCTGCCTCAGGTTAACTAATGCAGTTGTACATGTTTCACTGATCTTGTGTGTATTCTAGAAATTAATCCTTATCCGCTAAACTTCCAACTCCAATATCATCCATACATTGGGCAAGATCAAAATCATCCAGTTCATTAAAGCCACTGGCTTCATAGGAAAAACTTGCAGTCATAGACGCAAGAGTACTGTTCCTTCCTATTAGGTTCTTGGCTAATATTTTTGCTATCATTTTGATTTTGTGGTTTGCATATCAAGCAAATTAAAGTTACATTAAAACTGATTGTGACCAGTGGTCAAAACTTGAACATGAGTTCCAAAGACACTTGATACTTTGTCAAGTCTATACTGCAAAGACATTTTTGTTACAAAATTATCATCTTCACTTACGATTTTTTAAAATTTATTTACATTTACTGATTTTACTTTTTTATTTGATCTACTGACATCATCAGAGCTAACCACATATACTAATGTTTACAGAGAGTGCTGATGCAACTCCTCTCTAAAGATCAACTTACGTATGCATCATAAATTTTTATTACTTGGATCATGTTCCTGGTCAGTAAAACAAACTGCATTATTTAACCATCTTAAGCCTTTGGGTTTCTTGCACAGAATCTACCTCATCCATCACATCAGAGATGCTTGGATGAGGTGGGGGGGTTATATAGTAGAAAAGAACTCAACAGTCAACAGATTGCAAGTGGGGGTTTATTACATTGACTTATTTCCCCTGCAAAGATCCAGGATATTTCTGTTATGTTAGTTCAAAAATTATCCTTCCCACTACCACCATTATTTTGTAATCTATCTTTTGTTTTATATTAGGTATTCACATTTGTTCAGCTTTCACATCAGCTCTCAACCAATAGCTAAAAATTAAAATTCAAGACAAAAAATTGAAAGTTAAACAAATTTGAATAATGGTGTGTGTGTGTGTGTGTGTGTGTGTGTGTGTGTATGTGTGTGTGTGTATGTGTGTGTATGTGTATGTGTGCATTTTTGTATAAATATGTGTACATGTATATTATTGTAACTGCATATGTGAAAAAGTGTATGAACACATTTGCGAATGCATGACTGGATATCTTTTTATATACATGTTTATGTGTGTTTTGACAATTATTTTTTCTTCATTTAAAAATTAAAAATTTTGCTAGAAAATTTATGAATTTTTACCAAATTGGCATTTTACACTTGATCAATCATTTGTGGAAAATGCAAGAAGAATATAAGATGAATTGTTATGCAAAAAGATTAAAACAGATTACTTTTTGAGTCACTGTGTTTTTGACAGTGAATTATGTTTAAATTTCATAGAAAATTCAAATAAATTACATTCGTCATTTTTCACTTACTTGAGTCTAGTCATAATAAGAAACTGATACACAATTCAACTATTACCACAGAATATTTTAGGACAAATTAAAAAATGCTGCTATGAGGATTTTACATGTTCGAAAAAAAAGAGCAAAATTAATGGTGTATTCTTTTGTAAATAAATTATGAAATAATGTGTCATCAAAAACATAACTTCCAGTGTAAATGTTGCCATTTTCTAAATGTATAATTCCTGGAGCAGCAACAGTTTCCATTCTACAGAAATATTCCATGGTAATTGCATATAATATGGGCATATCAATTTTCCATTACATCCAGACTAAAGTAAGTGAAAAATACAAAACTTAATTCAAGTTAAATGGATTCTCTGTAAAAGTTTTGCAAAAATCAGTCATAAATACACTGACTACAATATTAACTAACTGAACTAAAATGCATACTTGCAAGCAAGTATATGTCTATGTATCAGCTCGCTCACTCTCTTTTGTTTTATGTGTTTTGAAACAGACTATAGTTTTAAGCATTTTGTCTTATGTGTTTATACAAAGTATTAAGTGTGAGAATCTAGAACGAAGCAGACAAATAATCCATAATGAGTTTAATTCAAGGGGATGCCCTTAAGGCATATCTGTCACAGCAGAAGTCCCAGGTTGTCGATCTAACCAGATTTCTTCGAAGTCTCTCTGAATTCCGATAAACAGTAAGGAAGCAACCTTCCCATGGTCAATCTCTACCAGTTGACAAAATTTTAACTGATTGGATAAGAAACAAAGGAGGAGATGCCTCTGAAATAAATCTGTCAGAAACACGGGATAATAATAATAATAATAATAAAGATTATGAGTAACAACAAGATGTCTGCTGATACACAGACATAATAATAATAATAAAAATTATAATAATAAAGATTACGAGTAACAACAAGAAGTCTGCTAATACCCAGACATAATAAAGATTATGAGTAACTGCTACAACAAGATGTCTGCTGATATGCAGACCTAATTAAAAGTTAATTTATAAATAAATGTATCTTACTTGTCAACGCTATCTGCAGACAATCGTTTAGTAGATGTCGGGGTAGGGGTTCGACGACCACCTTTGGTTGGACTTTTCCTGAAACAAAAATTGGTATATGCATAATAGATATATCTCTAATTTAAATGATTTAAGTGTATTGTAACTTAATTTTGTATGGTTAGTTTTATTTATATATATATATATATAAATACATGTATTTGAGTTTAACCAGTTTAACATATATGAAATATACTAATTAAAGGCATATTAATTACATAAATTAATCAACTAATCAAAATACATGCACGTTTACTATATACATTAAATAAATATAAACTTTATAACAAAAACTGTTTCAGCATCCATAGTTGCCATGGCAACAATTAATAGCTAAAATTTGAAAACTTTCAACTTTTTCGAACTTATGTAATTTGACATTTTATATTTATGAAGAAAAACCATCCAGGCTTTGATGCCTGGAATCACACATGTTCAAATAATTCTTGTGTGTTATGGAAGTGTAGCATTAGCATTTTTACATAAAATTGCGATATATTCTTCATAATGTCACTGCCAAACTATTAGTGACATATATTAGTGATTTTATAGTGATTAAAACAAATTTAGTCCATATAAAATGATAAGTGTTAATAATTATAATTATAAGTGGCACTGAAATTGTTATGAATCTCAGGTGTCAAATATGTAAATGGTGGATGTTTACTATGACTCATGACTTTCGACTATAGAGGTGGAAACTCTGTTACTATGGAACCAAGGTTGTTGTCTCGACAGCTGATACAGTATACAGAAATAAAACATTTGCACTTCTGTAAATTCTGATAGAAGTGACCTCATTATATATTAAATTTTATAATGAAATCTTGTAAAACAATAATAATAATAATTATACATGTAATAATAATAATAAATAAAATCAGAAAAAACTCTCCGTTTAAAAAATCACACATCAAATCTAAAAAAAATCTGCTTAATTTTACACACAATTACCTCCCTTGTGAGAATAAAGATAGTTAAATAAGCAATATCACAAAATTTGATCAAAGTAAAGATTTTTACCCTTCCAAAGTTTTCTGTCTAAGTTTACACAACATTGGCCTTAATTTTACACACAATTACCTCCATTGTGAGAATAAAGATAAAATAAGCAATATCACAAAATTTGATCAAAGTAAATATTTTTACCCTTCCAAAGTTTTCTGTCAAAGTTTACACAACATTGGCCTTGATTTTGGTAACTGTGATCTGCTTTCTTTCAATAAGGCTTTGACCTGGCCTAACCTTATTTGTGATTGGTTTAACCCCATCACTTTGACAAAAGGATTAGGAAATAATGGGCAAAAGAATGCTTCATTATTTTTCCAAAACATTGATCAAAGAATTTAATTATGTGACTCTATCTATCATTGTGATGCTGTTTTTAATTTAAAAAGATGAGAAAATATTTCCATACAACGACAAATTTTTAGTGAATTTTTTCCCCCTAGTTTCTGGGTTATATACTTTAATCAGAAATATGACAAGCCTTATCTCCGAGTTAACTAATTAATTTGGTCAGATTTTCTCTTTCCAACATGGAGGGGCCTCGGTGGCCAAGTGGTCTAAAGTGCGCGCTTATGGATCACAGTGCCTCTCAACACCTGGGTTCGAATCCCACTCGGGACAGATCCTAGTGTGAGAAAGTTGTCAGTTGGCTTTGCAAAGGTCAGTGGTTTCCTCTGGGCACTCCGGTTTTCTCCACCATCCCAGAACTGACCGCCTCTAAATAAGTGAAAGAATCTTAACTGGGGTGTAAAACACCATTACTCTGCTCCACTCACTCTTTCCAACATGGCTTTTCATAATTAATTCTTATTATTTCCTCTCAGTTGCCATATGCCACAAAAATGAAAGAACCAGTTTTGCAACTATATACAGTATATGCAGTTATCAGTATATACATGTGCTACATATTCAACAATCATATACACATAAGCTTTTTGTTGTAGCAAACACATCTTATTCCTGTCTGTTGGCAACCACAAGACAAGAGACCTTTTTTGACAAATACTGACAAGTAGTTTTAACAATCATACAAGCTTTGTGTTGTATTGTGAACATTTTCTTTCATGTCTGTATGCAATAGCAAAACAAAACAAGAATTCCACGGATTTAAATGTCTCGCCTGGTTAGTTTTTGATTGAGTAGAAAATACATTACTTTAATATAAACTTTTACATTTTCACACGTTGCCACTACTGCCGCTGCCTACTACGACACCGGAAAAGTAACACCTAAGTCTTGCCTTATGGTGATGCCAGGCTTGACACAAAACTTCAATGATTTTATTACATATTTAACAATAATACAGGTTTAGTGATGTGGCATGCATGTTTTGTCTCGGATACTATGCCACACCTAGCTCACAACAACCTGTCTTCTCCATGCAAACTACTTAATACCAGATTATTAATATAATTATAAATGTTTTGTGATGTGGCACACATGTTTTGTCTCAAACACTTTGCCACATCTAGCTTACAATAACCTGCCTTCATTCAAACTGCTTAATACAAGTTTAACCATCTTTTAAGATACATTCTGTGATGTGGCACACATTTGTCTCAGACACTTTGCCACACCTAGCTTACAATAACCTGTTTTCATGCAA
The DNA here is from genome assembly GCA_029721355.1 of Tegillarca granosa. Taxonomy (NCBI): domain Eukaryota; kingdom Metazoa; phylum Mollusca; class Bivalvia; order Arcoida; family Arcidae; genus Tegillarca; species Tegillarca granosa. Next base: position 28,457,859 of record CM056605.1, read on the forward strand.
ACTACTTAAATCAAGTTTAACAATCTTTAAAATGTTTTGTGATGCGGCACACATTTTGTCCCAGATACTATGCCACACCTAGCTTACAATAACCTGCCTCTATACAAACTACTTAATACAAGTCTAACAATTTTAAAGATACATTCTGTGATGTGGCACACGTTTTGTCTGCGATACTATTCCATAGCTACAACATAACATAAACTACATGTGGCATACACATTTCACCTCTGTTTTTATGCCACTTAAGACAAGAACCTGTCTTCCTAACTACCGACTATATATCTAACTATCATATACTAGTATGTAACTTTTATTTTGTGGCATCAATATCTTGTTTCTGTTTCCATGCCACTGCAAGACAAGTATTAGTCTTCCAACTACTGACTAAATATTAAACAAATATATATATAATTTTTAAGTTGTGGCATGAACAACTTGTTTCTGGTTCTATGCAGCAGAGACACTAACATGTCTTCCAACTTCTTATTACAAATTCAAAAATCATATACAGGTATTTTATCTATATTTTAGGATAAATCGTTTTGATTTTGGTTTCTATATCACTGAGACAAGTACCTGTCTTCCAACTACTGATTACATATAAAACAATTATATATATATTATAATTATTAAGTTGTGGCATGAACATCTTGTTTCTGTTCCGATGCAACAGTAAGACAAGAACATGTATTCCAACATATAATTTTTTTGTTTTATATAAACAAATTATATAATTTTTTAAGTTATGGCATGAACATCTTGTTTCTGTTCCGATGCAACAGTAAGACAACAACATGTATTCCAACATATAATTTTTTTGTTTTATATAAACAAATTATATAATTTTTTAAGTTATGGCATGAACATCTTGTTTCTGTTCCGATGCAACAGTAAGACAACAACATGTATTTCAACATATAATTTTTTTTTTTTTATATAAACAAATTATATAATTTTTTAAGTTATGGCATGAACATCTTGTTTCTGTTCCGATGCAACAGTAAGACAAGAACATGTATTCCAACATATAATTTTTTTGTTTTATATAAACAAATTATATAATTTTTTAAGTTATGGCATGAACATCTTGTTTCTGTTCCGATGCAACAGTAAGACAACAAAATGTATTCCAACATATAATTTTTTTGTTTTATATAAACAAATTATATAATTTTTTAAGTTATGGCATGAACATCTTGTTTCTGTTCCGATGCAACAGTAAGACAAGAACATGTATTCCAACATATAATTTTTTTGTTTTATATATAAACAAATTATATAATTTTTTAAGTTATGGCATGAACATCTTGTTTCTGTTCCGATGCAACAGTAAGACAACAACATGTATTCCAACATATAATTTTTTTTGTTTTATATAAACAAATTATATAATTTTTTAAGTTATGGCATGAACATCTTGTTTCTGTTCCGATGCCATAGTTAAACAACAACATGTATTCCAACATATAATTTTTTTGTTTTATATAAACAAATTATATAATTTTTTAAGTTATGGCATGAACATCTTGTTTCTGTTCCGATGCAACAGTAAGACAACAACATGTATTCCAACATATAATTTTTTTGTTTTATATAAACAAATTATATAGTTTTTTAAGTTATGGCATGAACATCTTGTTTCTGTTCCGATGCCATAGTTAGACAACAACATGTATTCCAACATATAATTTTTTTGTTTTATATAAACAAATTATATAATTTTTTAAGTTATGGCATGAACATCTTGTTTCTGTTCCGATGCAACAGTAAGACAACAACATGTATTCCAACATATAATTTTTTTGTTTTATATAAACAAATTATATAATTTTTTAAGTTATGGCATGAACATCTTGTTTCTGTTCCGATGCAACAGTAAGACAACAACATGTATTCCAACATATAATTTTTTTGTTTTATATAAACAAATTATATAATTTTTTAAGTAATGGCATGAACATCTTGTTTCTGTTCCAATGCAACAGTAAGACAACAACATGTATTCCAACATATAATTTTTTTGTTTTATATAAACAAATTATATAATTTTTTAAGTTATGGCATAAACATCTTGTTTCTGTTCCAATGCCATAGTTAAACAAGAACATGTATTCCAACATATAATTTTTTTGTTTTTTATAAACAAATTACCGGTATATAATTTTTTAAGTTATGGCATGAACATCTTGTTTCTGTTCCAATGCAACAGTAAGACAAGAACATGTATTCTAACATATAATTTTTTGTTTTATATAAACAATTTATATAATTTTTTTAAGTTATGGCATGAACATCTTGTTTCTGGTCCAATGCAACAGTAAGACAAGAACATGTATTTCAACATATAATTTTTTTGTTTTATATAAACAAATTATATAATTTTTTAAGTTATGGCATGAACATCTTGTTTCTGTTCCGATGCAACAGTAAGACAACAACATGTATTTCAACATATAATTTTTTTTTTTTTATATAAACAAATTATATAATTTTTTAAGTTATGGCATGAACATCTTGTTTCTGTTCCGATGCAACAGTAAGACAAGAACATGTATTCCAACATATAATTTTTTTGTTTTTTATAAACAAATTACCGGTATATAATTTTTTAAGTTATGGCATGAACATCTTGTTTCTGTTCCAATGCAACAGTAAGACAAGAACATGTATTCTAACATATAATTTTTTGTTTTATATAAACAATTTATATAATTTTTTTAAGTTATGGCATGAACATCTTGTTTCTGGTCCAATGCAACAGTAAGACAAGAACATGTATTTCAACATATAATTTTTTTGTTTTATATAAACAAATTATATAATTTTTTAAGTTATGGCATGAACATCTTGTTTCTGGTCCATTGCCATTGTGGGAAATTAGAACCCCATCTTATAACTACTGTGAAATCATCAATTCCTGTGATGGCCTAATTTCCCTTGTTTTTGTGGATACCTCAACCCACAAATTTACATGTCAATGAAATAGTTTAATATATGTTAATAACAACTTACCTTCTTGACGACATGAGTGAAATAAGTAGAGCAATCCAGTAACATTGAACACATAAGACAATGTTTTTACAACATGTAGTTCACTTTATTGACTATGGTCATAACCATGATTTCCCCCCCCCCCCTTCCCCAGGAAATGAATTTTTTAGGACTATGAAAATTTGACATCACAAAAATTGATGATTCCACAGTACTTATTATGAAATTAACACACACACACACACACATATATATATATATATATATATATATATATACATGTATATATATATATATATATATATATATATATATATATATATTTATATATATAATGTTTTGCATGCACTATGTAATCCCTTAATTTCAGTGTTTCATGCATAATTTACATTTTAATATATGTTAAAACTTAACATGCATATATCATGTACATATATTTTACTGGTATATAGTTTTTTTCCAGATCAGGACCAACTAATCAAGCTAAGCTAACATTAAAATTTTCTATACTGAGCAACTCAGTAAATATTTAAGAAAAATCCAGCTTTCCATGAATATAACATAGCTGTTAAACACCAAAAACAAGACATAGTTTATATTTCCATGGCAACAGGTCTTTTTTAAAAGATACATTATACATGATGTATATCACTGCAATTTTTTAGATTATTGCAAAACAGCTTTTTTAAAAAAAAAAATTAATTTTTTTTATTCAATTTTTTATTTATTTTTTTTTTTATTATTTTTTTTTTTTTTGCAAAACAGCTTTTTTTAAAGATTCTTTTTTGAATTCTACTGATGTTACATAAAAAAATAAAATTCATATATCATCTCTTGATTATTTAAATATTTTTGAAATTTGATTTACTCCAGTACTGCATAATATCCAATATTGCTTGAGTAGAACAATTTCTATTGAACAATGATCATGTTTAGGTTGAATCATCTTTTAAATGACATCAATTTTGATGAATCATGATTGGTTGGTTGATTGTAATGTTGTTTAATCTCACATCAGCAATTTTTCATCTATTCCAGATGAGAGCAGGGTTGTTGATCTCTGATAAAACTAAGAACAAATGGTCTGTCCTGTTCTAGCATGTACTTAGACCACAAGCTACTGAGTCAGTATACCCAGACAAGCATACCACCAGACAAGCATACCACTCCCCCTGTCATATTAGCCTGGGACCAAGTGAACAAGTCAATGCTCCATCCCTTTAATGTAGAGCGTCAGGGAAGACAAAAATATCTCAAATTTTAAATTCTAATTCTAATATATAACCTGGCTGGGGTTTGAACTCCCAACCTCCCTGCTCTCAAGTGATAAATTATGAGATCTGCATATAGGAATATAAATGAAGAAAAATTATCACATTCTTTCCTTGGAACACTGATATATACAGGTATCAGTGTTTGGTTCATAATGCATTAATTAGTGTTGATTAATAAATGTTATAACTTTTATGCCATGTATTTGATTAGCTCCTATTTCCATATAAAAACTAAATAGTTGTTTCACATGAGTTTTTCATATCTTTATTTCTTTATTTATTGGTAAAAAACAATACAGTTAAATAAATGATTTTTTTTATATAAAACAATTGTAATAAAAATAAATAGTACTGACTTTTCAAGCTTAAAAATTCTAAATCAAAACCCTTTACCAAGAAAAACATCAAAAACGCAAGAACAAATCTTTCTTAACAAAATAATTATTTTTCAAAAACTGCATTTTTTGAAATTCACAAAACCCATAACCATGAAAATGTTAAAAACTGCACAAAAAACTTTTTTAAAAATCTGTCTGAAAATTTTTATTTATAAAACTTAAACCTCTTGATACTATAATCATAAAAATTTATATAATTGTACATAATTGCTTGTTTTGAATATCTTAATGAAAATTTCAATTCATTGATTAGTACTATTTTTTTAACTTGGGAGACTTGTGACAAGTTTTAACATACAATGTTTTTAATTTAAAAATAATAAAAAAAATTATTATTTATTAAATTCATTCTTTTTTTTTTTAGTTATTTATTTATTTTAAATTCAATAAATTTATAAAAAAAAATTGAAATGATTTTCAAACCTTTCAATGCATAAATTCTTTTTCAAAAATACTTCAAAAAAAAAAAAAAAAAAAGAAAAAAAAAAGAAAAAAAGAAAGAAAGAAAGAAATCAAAAAGAACAAAATATCAGTAATTGAAAATATTTTCAGCTCAACCATAAATTTAAAATAAACTGTTTAAAAACTGAATAAAAAATGTATAATTGTAACAATTTTACTATTTCTGAAAAGTCAGAATAAATAATAATTTATAGAAAATAAAATAAAAATTGAAAAAAGGCAAATTCATGTGTTATCAAACAGTATTTATTTATTTGTTTATTTATTTATTTTTCAATAAATTTTTTTCATTTATTTATTTTTATTTATTTATTTTTTTTTTATTTATCTTTTTTAAAATTCTGTATCAATTTTTACTTTTCAATCTTTCTAAAACTAGCTATATATATATAATTTTATATCCTGATCAATCTACGTCACACAATAATTTGAACATATAAACATACATACATACATACATACAATTCTACTCAGACAAAATTCCATGCTACTGGCCTCAGTTTCCAAACTAATTCTTGACTAAGATTTCCTTGCACTTAATAAATCTAAGTACATTTATCTTTTGAAATTTTAAAAATACAATAAATTAAAATGCAGATTCCCCCCCTCCCCCCCAAAAAAAAATAAAAAAAAAAGAAAAAAGATTATAATAACAAAATAAAGACATCTTAAATTCTTCAATATATGTAAATTTGACAAAATATCTACATTTTAATTTTGCCTGATTTAAGTTCTAAGAAAAAATTTAGTCAAGGAATACTTTGAAAAATGGGTCCCACAACTTACTCTTCTTCAAGGGAGATAACTTGTCCCTCACCATCTTTATCTGTAGAACTGTTAGAAAACATTTTGTTTATAACAATCATAGAAATTCGAACACACATTGAAACAATAATGTTACAGAGGTGCACCAAAAATAGGGTGCCTTTCAAATAAGAATTAAGAGACCTGTCTCCTGCTGTAAGCCAGAGTACTAGCGAAGAAAATAAATTAAGTAAAAAAAAAAAAAGAAATATATTTCTCCTGTATTTTTCTGCCCTCTTCATCATCTAAACTCACCTTTCATTTGTGGACTCTATGTATTTTGCCTTTATCTCATTTCATACCAATACTTATTCATTATTATGTTTTTGCAAGGGGCCTTTGTTACTATAACCACAGGCTCGGACATTTTACTCTCAAGACAATGCTTTAGTAGCAAAAGTCATGCGGAAAAACAATAATAATGTTTAAGTACATCACATGACATGATAGTTTATAGTACAGATAGTAATATTTGACAAATAAAAAGATAAATTATTTTTAAGGAAATCACAATTCATATCTTGCTCTATCATATCTTTATATTCTTATCTTTTATCTGCAAAATGAAATGTCATGTTATTTACAAATGGTCGACTCTTCAAGGGGGAGATAACCATTTCTAAGGCGGCACACACAGGAGTATATTATGCATCTGGAAAATATTGGTGATTAGATAACTTCGTGAATTAAAATCAACATGTGACTTGAAAAAAAAAAAATGTTGGGAATGTGAGGTGAAAGGGAATAAAGATAACAGCTGAGAAAAAGTCAGTCAACCATGTACCACTGGAACTGTTATTGTGTAACATTAATGAATTATTTCAAGTCAAAAAGTAAACTACAAAGACGCTTTCAAAGTGTTCTTAATTTTGACTTTTGGCTACATTTACTAAAATCAGCCGAGGGCATCTAAGGCACCTTATCATACACACTTCTTTGAATGAAAGCTGTTCAAAAAGTTGGTACAATAGTTCTATATTTGGTACATGAATGTAGACCAATATTCTTGAGTACTTACGAAGGACCTGGTGTGGTACTTTCTCCTCGAGAAGGGGTATCTCTTCTCGAAGATTTTGTTGAAAATACTGATGCAGCAGAAGTCAAGTATTCCCTATTAAGTAGCAGTATAATAATAAGCACAAACTTGACCTGGTTGTTGTTTTTTTTATTAACAATGATCTATTTTTTAATAAATGACCTATTTTTTTTATCTGAAAATGACCTATTTTTTATCTGAAAATGACATATTTTTTAATCGAAAAATTAACCTATTTTTTAAATCCGAAAATTACTTAATTTTTCACTTCTGAAAATGACCTTGTTATTAAATCTGAAAAAGATTAATATTTCATCCCAGAAAAAAAATTTCACTAGGAAAATTAATTGTTTTGGTTGAAAAAAAAAACCCTCTCAATTTTCCCATTTTCAAAAATGACTTTAATAAACATCCTAAGATTACCTAGTTTGTTTAATATAAGATATAAGATGTTATATATCTTCTAAATAAAAACAAAAACAAAAAATATGTATGTCAAAAAGAAGAAAATTATGATATACAAAATAAGGCATAATAATAATAAAAATAATAATAATAATAAGAAGAAGAACAACAACTTATAAAAAATACTTTGCCTACATAAGTTAATGGTCATTAGTACATGTAAATGTAAACTGTAAACATGTACATTGTAATTTTAAAACAAATACATGTAATTCTCCTGTCAGTCCTCCAGGTTAGCTCTTTATCCATGTATGTATTGTAGATATATATATGTAAATATTGTATATACATTTACTCTCTATACTGTAAAAATGGTTTATGAGAAATAAAGTAATATTATTAGTTCTTGTTCAAAAATGACTTACCTGTAACAATATCTCAGTCAAGATTCTTTCATTTATATTGATACAATCAGTTCTGGGATACAGAGGAAAACCAGAGTTCCTGGCATAACGAGTGACTCAGTAATCAAGCTATCTAAAATGTCAGCTTATGAATTTCAATACCTCTAATGGTATGGATTCAATTCATACTTTGGCAGATTCTGGTTCCCCCACAATACCAGAACTGACCAGTTTCTATTGAGATGGTTATAGTTTTAATGTGGAGAAAACCTGAGTAACCACAGTAACAGGTACCTCAAGAAACCAGTTGTCTAAAGCAACAACCTACAGATCACAGCACTTCCTACTATCTGCATTTAAATCATACTTAGGCAGATCCAAGTGGAAGAAAGATTTTACTTGTAGAAAGTCATGGTTTCCCCTGGGAAATTATGGTTTTTATCATAATCCCAAAACTAGCTGCATCAAGCCCGGTGAAAGAATCTTGCCTGGAGTGAAATTTTAAATTGCTTCATTGTTTAACTTTCTGTTAAGTCTTTGATTGATTGATTGATTGATTTAGTGGGGTTTCACGTCCCAGTAAAGAATATTTCACTTTTATTGAGATGTCACCAGCTATAGGTGAAGTGCCAGAAATTTTGACCTTTGCAGGGCACTTAAGGCAATGTGCAGGGAGGGTTACTTTATGTGCCACACCTGCTGTGACACAAAGCATCAGTTTTTAAGGACTCATCCATCTTGGTTAGACCTGGCCCGAGTTCAAACCCCAACCTCCCACTTACAAAGCAAGTGCTTTACCAACTGAGCTACTTTAGTGGTGATTAAGTCTTTGAACTTAAAGTATGTTGGTAAAAGGAATAAAATCAAACAATTTCCTGTGAAAATGAGTAAATACTGCAATGGCTTTGTGAGCTTCGAGAAACCAACAAACAATGACCAAACATGATTTATAAGTGAGGAAAACATGAAAATAAATTTTAAAAAGAAAACTTAAAAAAAAAAAAACAATTAAAAAAGAATAAATAAACCAATCAATCAATCAATCAATGAGCCTAGGTCAAAAGACAGTTTAAGAAAAGATTATGATATACAAGTCACAACAATTGAAAAGTATATGTATAAAAAAATCAAATATTAATTTTTTATCATTATTATAAATATCATTATCATAATAATTTTTTTTCCTAAACTAAAAATAGATTTTATTTTGAAAAAAGACTCATTTGATCTGTTCTTAATCAAAGTTATTATTTTGAAACCACTAAGGAACAGACAGACAGACAGAATTACAAACAATTGTCAAATACGGTAACAGAATCAAATAATAAATCTCCGCTATGTGGAGCAAGGTATAAAAACTTTAACAGAAATATTTTGACCTTTATGTTTATAACAAATACCTCAATATGACAATAGATATTTGTTTGAGTTTCATGTGATGAAAAAAAAAAAACAAAACTAAAACCATGGTTACTGAGATATACCTTTGGACTCAGTAAATTACCGGTAATAAAAACATTTCTATATATTTCCAAACTTGATCTGGCAAAAATATTTGAAAAAAAAAAGTATATACATTGTACATTTGTGTGTATATATATATATATATATATATTTACAAATTTAGTCAAAGTATCGTGAAAATATTTCAAATAATTTAAGAAACATTGCAAAAACATTTGTATGGTTTTTATTTATTAAGTGAAATTTGGCTATTTTATGGAAAGACAAAATATTTGGATATTGAACATTTATTTTATGCAATCCGACTGTTTTTTTTTAGTTTTAAGTTTTCATGGTTCATATAATAACACTTTATATATTAAAGAGTTTTTTTTAACTCTCATATCAATTAATTGCAGCAATATTTAATTGATTTTATTTACAAACAATATTATTAAGTGGTTAAATGGAACTCTTCCCCATAATATAGGAATTAAAGTTAGGAAGTGTACCGCCGAAAGGCCCCAGTTTTGCAATCACTCAATCTTAACTAAGATTTTCCATTACTTAAACCTGACAAATTTGAAATCCTAATAATTTTATTAATTGTTCAGATAAACAGAAATTTAAGGTGTCATTTTGGAGATCACTTCAACCTTATAACATATATCTTTAGTTTTATGAAAAATTTTAATTCATAGTTTTAAAGAGATTGCTAAAATTTACTAAATTTAAGGAAAATCTTAGTTAAGGAACGATTGTGAAACTGGGACTGGCGACCTTAATGATGAGAATTTAATGAATATTTGGTTATTCAATTAACATATCTTTTTAGAGATTGTTTGACCAATCAATTTAACACAAATAGAGAAATATATTTTTTGGTAATTGACATTATTTCAGCCAATGTTCTTTATTTTTCCTCTTAAAATGTGTGTTAATATGTTGCATGTTTATTTATATATTATGTCGATATGTATTTTTATTAATTGTGTATATGTTTACTTGTTTTAATTTCAGTTTTACTTATGTTTGTCGATTACAAGCTCTACTGAGCTTATGTTATTTTATTTGTAACGTATCGGCGATGAAATAAAGATTATCTTATCTTATCTTATCTTTTTAGGTGTCATAATTGAAGGAACAACCTTCCCTTCCCCCCCCCCCCCCCCCAATAAAAAGGGCCATTTCACAAGCATAATTAATGTACAACACATACAAGTTCACATAAATTAGCTTCATTCTATTTTATAAAATCAGACACAAAATTACTACAATATGGCAAATCTTCTACAAATTAGGGCTACAATTTCAACAAAAAAGCTGGCAAAAAGCCAAAATAACAAAAAAAACCTGCATATTATTTAAAAATTAAATCAATGTTCACAAGAATACATTTAGTTTTACATGTATTTTGTTTACTTACCCTTCACCAACAGCAGAACTATTTCAAAAGTGTAATTCATTATCAATCATCAATATTAAGTATACTAAGACCAATTTTATACTATAGATTGTGACCTAATGAAAAGTGAGCAAAGGCTGTTTCAGCAGGTGTGTTACAGGTGTTAATTTTTACCTGTTTATCCAAAGCCATATAATTTGGGAGGCATCTTTTTGTGCCAATCACACTTTTTCAGAGGTTTCATTTTTCGCCACAAATTTAAAATTCTGTTGTTTTAATTCTGCCAGAAACTGGGGGTATTTTGCGCAAGTTTACTAGTACAGGTAATTCATGCTATAACTGTTAAGTGTTTCAAATACACACAATGAGTAGTGATCTGGTGTTATGTTCTCTGTTCAAAATAAATAGTTACAAAACAAATGGAAAATAAGTAAGAATATTTTATGTGAACTGATTTTAAATTATTGGAGGATTTTATCTAGATGTGTCTTTTTAATATAGAAAATAGATTATTAATTAAAATGACTTTAACTCCGTCAATAATATTTTGGTATGTGCAAGTAGAATGTTATTATTTCATAAAATTCAACAATACTAGTAGCACATGACAGTATAGATACTGCCAGTCCCAAGTCCGGATACTGGAGGAGGGAATTTAAAATTATGTTGGTGCAAAAGGACTTAGGGTTTTAAAAAGTTAGTGGCGGAAATGATATACTGGCGCAAATAAGTTGTGGCGGAAAAGGACAGTAAAATGGCGCAAACAGATTTAACCCTAAAATCCTGACCTTTAAACGAGTTGTAGAAGTTTACACCTTGGCAATGTGTTTATGGCAATGAGCAGGCAGAGCCTTCTTTTATGCTGTGGAAATGGCTAAACATGTAACAACACTATATTATTACTGTAGTAACTGAGCATTTTAGAAATTCTAGTTTTGAAAACTCATTTACCAAGAAGTACATTTTTAATTGTAACCTTTTTATCCAACTTTTAACCTTATTTTAAAGTAATACATCAACATTTTCAAAAAAGATATTACAGGTCCCTTTATTTACCTCAGTAACCATAGAAACATCATAAACATACTTTAAAATTGTTCAGAAAATTTTGAAATCACTGTAATTTTTTTTTTCACTAAAAACAGAAGAAATGTGCAATCACAGCAATTATAACAAACTACATACCTCCTTTAATTAAATATAAAGTATAAAAGATATTGAATAATTTAAAAAAGAATTTTAAAACAGAAGATTTGCTCATATTAAAAAAAAAACTTTTGACATGAAATATTTTTTGATTGTTTTTCTTCAAAGAATGGAAGGAAATACATACATGTTTGTGTGCTATTTCCATAAGGATGTACTATGTCTTTTTTATATGTGTGTGGTGTGAGAGAGAGAGAGAGAGAGAGAGAGAGAGAGAGAGAGAGAGAGAGAGAGAGAGAGAGAGAGAGAGAGAGAGAGAGAGAGAGAGAGAGAGAGAGAGAGAGAGAGAGAGAGAGAGAGAGAGAGAGAGAGAGAGAGAGTGTGTGTGTGTGCATGTGTGTGTGTGTCCATATACATATACAGATGAATATTTTTTTAAAAATATTTATGCTTCTTACAAACATGTGTCTTTTTGCCTTCATGTCATTCAATATATGATCTTTATATACATGTCTCCATTCATTTATGTCATGTGTCTTCTGACAAAATGTGTCACCTTACAATGTGTCTCCTTTCAATGCATGAGATACCTTATATGCATGTCTGTCTCCTTACATAAATGTGTATCCTTACACCCATGTGTCTCTTAACCTACAAATGTGCCTCTCTTTTCATACATGTGTTTCTTGTTAAAATTCCCCTTCAATTAGACAGCCAACCTCACTAAAGCTTAATACCACCCAAAAAGCTGACTTTTTTTTATACTTATACAAACCTTTCTCCATCAGGAGCTGGACTTGGTGACTGTTGTCTTGTCTTAGACTTACTGGTTGTCTTCTCAGAACTTGTGCTTACACTTTCGCTTACTTTGACACCCATCTGTATCAGAATTCTCTCTATTTCATTGTAATATTCTCTAGCCTCTCCAGAATCATAAGATCTAAATTAAAAAAAAATAAATAAATAATAATAATTATAATAATAATAATAATAATAAAAACAGTAGTTTAACGAATGGAGACTCAAGACAATAAAAACACAAACAGTCAGGAAATAAAGGAACCCAGCAAAGGGGGGGGGGGGTCATAAAATAGTCTAGAGATAAAAAAAACAACAAAGGAGGGCTCATGAAACATCCAGGAGACAAAGGAACTAAACAGAAGGGGGATCATGAAATAGCAAGGAGACAAAGGAAGTAAGCAAGAGGGGGATCATGAAATAGTGAGGAGACAAAGGAACTAACAGATTGGGAATCATGAAATAGCGAGGAGACAAAGGAACTCAACAGAAGGGGGATCATGAAATAGCAAGGAGACAAAGGAACTCAACAGAAGGGGAATCATGAAATAGCAGAAGACAAAGGAACTAAACAGAAGGGGGACCATGAAATAGCCAGGAGACAAAGGAACTTCACAGAAGTGGAATCATGAAATAGCCAGGAGACAAAGGAACAAAACAGAAGGGGAATCATGAAATAGCCAGGAGACAAAGGAACTCAGCAAGAGGGGACTCATGAAATAGCCAGGAGACAAAGGAACTAAACAAAAGGGGGACCATGAAATAGCAAGGAGACAAAGGAACTAAACAGAAGGGGGACTCATGAAATAGCGAGGAGACAAAGGAACTTAACAGAAGGGGAATCATGAAATAGCGAGGAGACAAAGGAACTAAACAGAAGGGGGACTCATGAAAAAGCAAGGAGACAAAGGAACTAAACAGAAGGGGGACTCATGAAATAGCCAGGAGACAAAGGAACTAAACAGAAGGGGGACTCATGAAATAGCGAGGAGACAAAGGAACTAAACAGAAGGGGGACTCATGAAAAAGCAAGGAGACAAAGGAACTAAACAGAAGGGGGACTCATGAAATAGCCAGGAGACAAAGGAACTTAACAGAAGGGGGACTCATGAAATAGCGAGGAGACAAAGGAACTAAACAGAAGGGGGATCATGAAATAGCAAGGAGACAAAGGAACTAAACAGAAGGGGGACTCATGAAATAGCGAGTAGACAAAGGAACTTAACAGAAGGGGGACTCATGAAATAGCAAGGAGACAAAGGAACTAAACAGAAGGGGGACTCATGAAATAGCAAGGAGACAAAGGAACTTAACAGAAGGGGAATCATGAAATAGTCAGAAGAAAAAATTTTAAGGAACCAAGAAAAAGGGGGCTCATGACAATGAAAAGAAGAAAAGTCTCGGGAAAAATGGGTTCAAATTGCCAACAAATCCAGAACTTAAAGCATATTCAACTAACCCTGACTGTTCATACTCACATCAGGGGTATGGTATAAGCTTTTAAGGACTTAGTACAGACCCCTCAAAACAATTCTAGCATTTTAAAATGCCTTAGGAATGAAGATCCAAGCATACAGCCTCTGGTAAAACAATGCTGTAAATGACTGCTTTGTTTGATGTTCACACTTACACCATGTAAGCAGTAAGTTTAACGAATGGAGACTCAAGACAATAAAAATCACAAACCGTCAGGAGAAAAAGGAACCCAGCAAAAGGGGGGCTCATAAAACAGTTAATAGATTTTAAAACCCTTTGGGAAGGAAGATCCAAGCATACAGCCTCTGGTAAAATAATGCTGTAAATGACTGCTTTGTTTGATGTTCACACTTACACCATGTAAGCAGTAAGTTTAACGAATGGAGACTCAAGACAATAAAAACACAAACCGTCAGGAGAAATAGGAACCCAGCAAAAGGGGAGCTCATAAAACAGTTAAGAGATTTCCAAACCCCTTGGGAAGGAAGATCCAAGCATACAGCCTTTGGTAAAATATTGCTGTAAATGACTGCTTTGTTTAATGTTCACACTTACACCATGTAGCCTTTATTTTAATAATGCGATAAGTTACATGCTTGTTTAGTTTAGTTTCTATACTCACACTTTTAACTTTAGTATTTTGTAGTAGACAGCAAGTTCTGGTGAAGATTTTACGTCCTTATGTAGCTTGTTTGAGTCAAGTAAAGAGTTCTTCACCTAAAATAAAATAAAACATATGAAAAAAAAAAAACATAATATTAAAGTCATTTTCATGACAACATATATATATATATATCACTGAGTGCCTCTCATGGTATGGGTTTGAATTCTGCTGTGGCATATCCTAGTGTCAATGTTTAAATCCTGCTTTGGAAGAATCTTAAGAAAGGTTATCAGTTCTTTTGCCAACAGGAATTGGTTTTCCCTGGGTACTCTAGTTTCCTCCTCCATGTCCGACCGCCTTAGCAAAAAGTGAAAGGATCTCACTGAGGTGTTAAAGCTGCATTAAGTTTTTCCATTTTCTGAATTTTTTTTTCTTTTTTTTTTTGATTTTCCAAAAATATATTTTTTTAAAAATAAACAACTTCTAATCACGATCAATGAGATTCATTTCCTAAAATTTCATTCCTTTTAGCTGTAAATAAACAGAATCCTCTAAACGGTTGGTCAATGTTTAACGATGATCATTATGAACTTGGAGCATGTGCACTGTTGTAAAAAAAAAACCCATGAATCAAAGGTGAAACATGACAAATTGCATTATTTGTCCGTCATTAATATCCAGATGTATTTGAAATGGTGTTATGTATCCCTTACTAAGTCACAAATGACAAATTCAATGAATTTCTGTGTTTAATTTATCGTATTTCACTGTTTTGAAAGTTGTGTTTAAATGACACGGTTTTTTCATGATGTAACCATGTTCTAATATTAGATTCCACATGCTACATTCGCTTGGAAATTATTGTTGTTTCTGTATTTATTCGAGCTTTTATCGATGAACAATGTAAAATTGTTCTTTAGGAACATTATTAATAAAATTAGCACTGTTTTAATTTTTTCTTTGGAAAACTTAATGCAGCTTTAAACATCGTTATTTTATATGCATATGAAGACTGCCTGTTCATAGTATAACAGGTGGTCAATGAACCTGTATACAATGACCATTTGTCAAATATAATTTCTTTTGTTTTGGTTTTTTTTTTCATACACAGGTTTTACAAGTAAACTGAGACTCAATAAAGTTAAAAATTCAATTGGCCTCATCAATATATTTATGTAAAACATTACAGTGTCATGTAATTTTATATAGTTTAATTTCAAATGATTTTGTTACTCAGTTGTCATTTTTTCAATCCAGTATTGACACATAAATCAATGTATATATCATAATCATCAATGTTTGACAATGAGTTCAAATGTTAAGAAACTTATACTGTATTTATTTAACAATTAAAACAGTGCTGATTTACTTAATGTGGAGTGGAGTAGAGTAATGGTGTTTTACGCCCCAGTCAAGAATCTTTCACTTATTTCGAGGCAGTCAGTTCTGGGATGGTGGAGGAAACTGGAGTACCCAAAGAAAACCACCAACCTTCGGCAAGCGAACTGACAAACTTTCTCACACTAGGATCTGTCCTGAGTGGGATTCGAACCCAGGCGGTGAGAGGCACTGTGATCCGTAAGCGTGTGCTTTTACCACTCGGCCACTGAGGCCCCAGATTTACTTATGTTGTTTCTTACGAAAAATGGTTCGACGATAAAAGCTGGAATAAATGTAGAAATAGCAATTTCTCAACCAGATGTAGACCTTTGGAATCAAATTTTAGAACATGGTTATGTCACACAAATGAGAAAAGAAAAGAAAAAAAAAAACAAGAAAAAAACAAGAGGCCCATGGGCCTTAACACTCACCTGAAGATATGTCCAATATTGTTTGCAAAGTGCAACAGACAATATATTAAGTACAGAAACTTGAAAGGTTTTCTCAAATTAAGAACTCCATAAACTTAATCAAAAATATATCCACTCACATTTCATTTATAAGTTGCTTATATAATACACATGAAGTAACTGTAGTGCAATGAATAATTTCCAAATCATTAATCAATTTCAGTATACTAATGCAGCTATGTCCTTGACCTTTGAACATATAAGACCTCGAACCATATATGATTGTCATGTCAATACCTACAATATTCTAATATACATGCCTATACAAAAAGTTAATAGCTTTCAAGATAATTAGCAATTTAAGTCATCTTCTGCAGCTGTGACCTTAACTTTTCAACATATGACCTTGACCCATGTATCAAAATGATTGTCATGTCAATACCTAAAATATTCTAATATAACAGGAAAAAAAAAAGCAAAAAAAAAAATCTGTTATTACATTCATCACCAACAGGAATGTAGTTTTTAGATTCATGAACTAAAAAAAAACTGTCAAGTTACTTAATGTCCAGGATTAATTTAATTTACAATATAACTTGACCAATGTTAACATTTTTTTTATGTTACAATAAAGAGTGGAGTATAGTATCAGTGTTACGCTCCATTGAGGTTGCTTTCACTTGTATCAAATGAATCAGTTCTGACTGTGCTAGTAATGGAAAGTGGAGTTCCGAGAAAACAAACTTTTAAATTCTCCCTCTAGGATCTGTCAGATTAGAGAAATTTGACTTAATGGGGTTTTAATGTCCAAGTCAAAAATATTTCACTTACATCGAGACATCACCAGCTATAGGTAAAGTGGTAGACATTTTGACCTTGCTGTGTGCCAAGGACAATGTGCAGGGAGGGTTCTTTAGTGTGCCATGTTTGCTGTGACACGAGGCATCAGTTTTTAAGGTCTCTTCGAAAGATACCCTGTGACTTTTATTTCTAAATGCTGAGAGTTTGACAAAAGAATAGTCACTACCTATTTAAGTCTTGGTCACACCCAGCCAGGGTTTGTACCCTGACTTCCAACCTATGAACCAAGCACTCTACTAACTGAGCTACCATATTGGTCTAGATTAGAGAGAAAAACTTCATTTAGAAATACATTATCAACAGTTTCCAGTTATTCTTAAAGACATTTATTTATACTTACAATCAATCCAAAAACTTGTTTGTATAAGTTTGGTACATTTTGTTTAACAAATGAAGCAGCTGCTGAAGCAATACTCGTAGCATCTGATTTACGTCCTGCATCAAGGTGACATTCTATTAATGCTCTGTAACAAATGATAATGCAAGCAAGAATATATTATACATGTATATAGTTTAGCCAGTTGTCATTCTGTCACTTCTTCATTATCATTACCATGACAACAACGATAACCTTGGGTACCCCAAAAAACAAAAACAAAATCATGTTTCTTCCATATTGACAATAAAATTTAATATCAAATCATATTTCTTCTGCATTTTTTTTTTTGGCTTTTTTTTTTTATTTTTGCTACTCCAGTTTTCTCCACCATCTAGGACTGACCACCTCAATATATATGTGAAAAAACATTAACAAGATTAACTGAGGCATAAATCTTCATTAATTAATCAAATCTGATACTACTATGATGATAATCATTAACCCTTTTATTTTGTTTTATTGTTTTTACCCTCCACTGACCTGTGGTGTCCAAATTTGCAACAAACAGATAGTATATTTGAAATAGGGTTTTTTTAAAACCTAGCTATTACTTACATCATCAACTGTGCCCTCCACTCATAATCTTTATCCTCTATATCATCTAAAGCCTTGACCACTTGATGGAGACTACGAGCCAAGTATTGTCGGTAATTTGGCTTCAAAAATGGCCGACAAAACTGCCAGTATATAACAGAGGCATTATAAACGAGAAAATGATATCTGAAAATACATAAAAAACAAACAAAAAAATTAATAAAATGCTATTACTAAAATACAACAGAACTAAATCAAGTATAAAAATTGCTGTGATTAAAAATACACAAGAAAAACAATTATCTTTATAAAATATGGATTCTGTGCACACTGTGTAATTTAGAAAGCGAAATATGCAAAAGAGTGCACAGCGTCTGTTCCGGTTATTTCACAATGACCTGAATAAAAATCAGATTCTCAGATTA
Organism: Tegillarca granosa; assembly: GCA_029721355.1. Taxonomy (NCBI): domain Eukaryota; kingdom Metazoa; phylum Mollusca; class Bivalvia; order Arcoida; family Arcidae; genus Tegillarca; species Tegillarca granosa. The sequence continues at coordinate 28,476,497 of CM056605.1, forward strand.
AATGCTTATAATTATAATTTTAAAGACAACTTAATCAAATGAGATAATGACTTAATGCAATTTTTTTCTTTCACTGAATAACTTCAAAACAAGATAAAATGACATGCATTGAAAGTACATGCAGTTCATTCTAGATAACATCACAAACACTAAATCTGCACATGAGTGGACATGGGTAATTTATGTTCAAGTCATTGAGAAATTACCTGAACCTATTTTTCTTTTTAAACAAATGAAATCTTTAGAAATTTGTCAAATTTAATTATCTGTAATTTAACCAATTTTTTCATTCAAGATACAGCATCTCTCACCACGTACTAGGTTCAAATCCTAATTCAGCAGATCCTATTGTGAGGAACGTAATCGTTTTAGAGGTCTGCAGTTTTCAGACACTCCGATTATTTTTCCATTATTATAGAAATGACATACAATATCTTGATATAATTTAAAAAATCTTGACAAGGGAGTAATATACTTAAAATACTACACCTTTTCACTAAGTCAAATTTCAGTGGTTTAATTAGGTTGGGGAAAGAAGAATTTAGGGAAAACTAGGAAAAAAGGAGTTTGAAAAATGGAGATACTAATTACGGTAGGAAAAAAAAAACAAACAAAAAGCATTAAAATGAGGTTTGTTTACACAATAAAACCCAGAAAGAAACAAATATATTCCTTATATTTACTCATTTCATTTCAGAATCATTAACATTCTGGAAAAAAAAAATTTAAGTTTATTTTTGTTGTGTTGGGTGTTATGCTGTTAAATGTTATATCAGCAACTGTTCAACCATTTATAATGAAATCTAGCTTATTTATAAGCATTTATTTAAGAACATGTTTGTGTATGTGTGGGATGTTGGAATGTGTATGATTGCCTGGCTTTGACTAGCGCACACACTCATGGTGATTTCTTGAAAGGAAGCTAGCTCACCGATTAATCATGCCACAGACACTCAATCCATTCCCGAAGTCAGATTATCCTGACATCAAGTAAACCAGTAGTTATTCTGTCATCTTTATGCCAAATGTCAAACAGGAAGCAGTATCTCAAATTTTAAGTCTAATGTATGCTAATCTGACCAATGTTCAAACCCCTTACCATCCCACTCTTAAGGCACATGCTCTATCACTGTGCCACAAAGACAGTGGTTTTGTTGTGGTATTTATTAACCCAAGGAAAAAAGGGAAGTATAACTCTACACAAACATTTGCGATTTTTTAACATACCTAGGATTCTTCTTGGCAAATGATATTGCTTTCACTAAATACACTACAGCCTTCTCCAACTGTTCCTAAAATAACATCAAGATCAGAAAATTGTTAAAATTCCAGCCGTAATTTATCCCCTTGATATAAAATATTCAAAGAGTAGGCTATATAATTATTTAATTTTAAAATCTGTTCAGAAAAAAAGTAACATTGTAACTGTCTTACAAAATAAACATTCATAAGAGTTCTACTAAATAAATGTAGATTTAATCAAGGTTTAAACAGATTTAAACATTCAATTTTAACATACCAACAAGAAAGAAAAATAAAGGAAGGAAGGGAGGGAGGAAGGAAGAAAGAAAAAAAGAAAGAAAAAAAAAGGAAAAAAGAAAGAAAGAAAATAAATAAATAAATAAATTCAATTATTTACCAGAAAAATTGCTTTCTAAATATTATGAATAAAGAAATATAATGTATTTCAAATTGTACAACAGTTTAAGCATTTTGTGAAATTTTTTTCTTTAAACAAAAGGTGCCCTTTTTGTTTTCTTTGACATCGAACTACACTTCTGTAGTTACAGTAGTATTTTATTTTGAAATATATAAATTTTAAATAAGACTTAAACTTGTCTGCTAGTGATTCAAAGATAACAAACAATATTTACATGGTAACAAAATACAAAATACCTTTTTAGAAAATTACTTAAACAGTATTATTTTGCTTTACAAAATGTATATGATTTAAACACAACAACCACATTCAATTTATGCCATATGCTGATTTCAACTCTAAAAATGATGATATAGATGATCCAAAAACTCGAGACAGTAGCCAAGGTGTCCAAAGCTGACCATGATCAAATTCCATTTCCAAGGGCAGATCTTGGAAAAGAAAGTTTGTCAGTCTATTTGCCTAAAAGCTTACAGTCAGAAACTTAGACTGAAAGAGATATGTACCAAGTCCTTGATAAATATGACACTTACTGGTTCGTTGGCATCTTTTGGAACAAGAAGCTGAGCTTGACACAGATATGTTCCAAGCCCTTGATAAATGTGATACTTACTGGTTCGTTGGCATCTTTTGGAGCAAGAAGCTAACTTGACACAGATAAGTACCAAGTCCTTGATAAATGTTTTCTTTCTGGTTTGTTGGCATCTTCTGGAGCAAGAAGCCAATATTTACATAGATATGTACCAAGTCCTTGATAAATATGACACTTACTGGTTTGTTGGCAACTTTAACACAAGAAGCTGAGCTTGACACAGATATGTTCCAAGCCCTTGATAAATGTGATAATTTCTGGTTTGTTGGCATCTTTTGGAGCAAAAGGCTAAACTTGACATAGATAAGTACCAAGTCCTTGATAAATATGATACTTACTTGTTTGTTGGCAACTTTTAACACAAGAAGCTGAGCTTGACACAGATATGTTCCAAGCCCTTGATAAATGTGATACTTTCTGGTTTGTTGGCATCTTCTGGAGCAAGAAGCTAACTTGACACAGATAAGTACCAAGTCCTTGATAAATATGATACTTACTTGTTTGTTGGCAACTTTTAACACAAGAAGCTGAGCTTGACACAGATGTGTTCCAAGCCCTTGATAAATGTGATACTTTCTTGTTTGTTGGCATCTTCTGGAGCAAGAAGCTAACTTGACACAGATATGTACCAAGTTTTTTTGGAACAAGAAGCTGAGCTTAAAACAGATATGTACCAAGTTTTTTTGGAGCAAGAAGCTGAGTCAGACACAGATATGTACCAAGTTTTTTTGGAGCAAGAAGCTGAGTCAGACACAGATATGTACCAAGTCCTTGATAAGTGCAATACTTACTGGTTTGTTGGCATCTTTTGGAGCAAGAAGCTGGGCCTGACACAGATACGCCCTACATACAAACTGGTTGGCTGGTGGTGGCTTCATAAAGTACATCTTCAGGCATTCTCTGGCCATATCCGGTATTCCATTCTAAAATAAATCAGACAAAAGAGTGCTATTAAAAAAATCTGATCAAATTTAAAAGCGAGATAATACATTGGTATTTACCAATATTAAACTATGCTGTTAACCCTGTTATATTGGGTTTTTTAAAGTCAAAGCAAGAAGTTTCACTATCAAAAATATATATATATGTTACAAAGTTATTAAAGTTGTATATAGAGATATAGATGATATATATCGCATAATCTGTACCTCACAGCATTTACCAATGGTCTAAAACACATACATATATATCAGTGACTTTTACAGCCTAAGTTCATAGATCACAGTGCCTCTTACAGTCTAAGTTCATAGATCACAGTGCCTCTTATAGCCTAAGTTCAAAAATCACTGTGGCTCTTACAGCCTAATTTCATAGATCACAGTGCCTCTTACATTCTAAGTTCATAGATCACAGTGCCTCTTACAGTCTAAGTTCATAAATCACTGTGGCTCTTACAGCCTAAGTTCATAGATCACAGTGCCTCTTACAGTCTAAGTTCATAGATCACAGTGCTCTTACATTCTAAGTTCATAGATCACAGTGCCTCTTACATTCTAAGTTCATAGATCACAGTGCCTCTTACAGTCTAAGTTCATAGATCACAGTGCTCTTACATTCTAAGTTCATAGATCACAGTGCCTCTTACAGTCTAAGTTCATAGATCACAGTGCCTCTTACAGTCTAAGTTCATAAATCACTGTGGCTCTTACAGCCTAAGTTCATAGATCACAGTGCCTCTTACAGTCTAAGTTCATAGATCACAGTGCCTCTTACATTCTAAGTTCATAGATCACAGTGCCTCTTATAGCCTAAGTTCATAGATCACTGTGGCTCTTACAGCCTAAGTTCATAGATCACAGTACCTCTTACAGTCTAAGTTCATAGATCACAGTGCCTCTTATAGCCTAAGTTCATAAATCACTGTGGCTCTTACAGCCTAAGTTCATAGATCACAGTGCCTCTTACAGCCTAATTTCATAGATCACAGTGCCTCTTACAGTCTAATTTCATAGATCACAGTACCTCTTAGAGGCTTAATCATAGATCACAGTGCCTCTTATAGCCTAAGTTCATAATTCACTGTGGCTCTTACAGCCTAAGTTCATAGATCACAGTGCCTCTTAAAGGCTTAATCATAGATCACAGTGCCTCTTATAGCCTAAGTTCATAATTCACTGTGGCTCTTACAGCCTAAGTTCATAGATCACAGTGCCTCTTACAGCCTAATTTCATAGATCACAGTGCCTCTTACAGTCTAATTTCATAGATCACAGTACCTCTTAAAGGCTTAATCATAGATCACAGTGCCTCTTATAGCCTAAGTTCATAATTCACTGTGGCTCTTACAGCCTAAGTTCATAGATCACAGTACCTCTTAAAGGCTTAATCATAGATCACAGTGCCTCTTATAGCCTAAGTTCATAATTCACTGTGGCTCTTACAGCCTAAGTTCATAGATCACAGTGCCTCTTACAGCCTAATTTCATAGATCACAGTACCTCTTAAAGGCTTAGTCATAGATCACAGTGCCTCTGACAGCAGTATTTTTTCACAGAACACAGTGCGTCTTACAGTCTAAGTTCAAAGAACATCAATTACTGCAACTCTTACAGCCTAGGTCCATAGATCACTGTGACTCTTTACAGCCTAAGTTCATAGATCACAGTGCCTCTTACAGTCAAAGCTCATAGATCACAGTGTCTCTTACATCCTTAGTTCATAGATCACAGTGCCTCTTACAGCCTAATTTCATAAATCATAGTGCCTCCTACAGCCTTATTTCATAGATCAAAGTTCTACTTACAGCCCTAGCTCATAGATCACAGTGCCTCTTACAGCATCCTATTTTATAGATCACAGAGCCTCTTACAGTCTAAGTTCATAGATCACAGTGCCTCTTACAGCCTAAATTCATAGATCACAGTGCCTCTTACATTCTAAGTTCATAGATCACAGTGCCTCTTACATTCTAAGTTCATAGATCACAGTGCCTCTTACATTCTAAGTTCATAGATCACAGTGCCTCTTATAGCCTAAGTCCATAGATCATTGTGGCTCTTACAGTTTAAATTCATAGATCACAGTGCCTCTTACAGTCTAAGTCCATAGATCACTGTGGCTCTAACAGTTTAAATTCTTAGATCACAGTGCCTCTTACATTCTAAGTTCATAGATCACAGTGCCTCTTACAGCACCTTAACTTCATAGATCACAGTGCCTCTTACATTCTAAGTTCATAGATCACAGTGCCTCTTACAGTCTAAGTCCATAGATTACTGTGGCTCTTACAGTTTAAATTCATAGATCACAGTGCCTCTTACAGTCTAAGTCCATAGATCACTGTGGCTCTTACAGTTTAAATTCATAGATCACAGTGCCTCTTACAGTCTAAGTCCATAGATCACTGTGGCTCTTACAGTTTAAATTCATAGATCACAGTGCCTCTTACAGTCTAAGTCCATAGATCACTGTGGCTCTTACAGTTTAAATTCATAGATCACAGTGCCTCTTACAGTCCAAGTCCATAGATCACTGTGGCTCTTACAGTTTAAATTCATAGATCACAGTGCCTCTTACAGTCTAAGTCCATAGATCACTGTGGCTCTTACAGTTTAAACTCATAGATCACAGTGCCTCTTACAGTCTAAGTCCATAGATAACTGTGGCTCTTACAGTTTAAATTCATAGATCACAGTGCCTCTTACAGTCTAAGTCCATAGATCACTGTGGCTCTTACAGTTTAAATTCATAGATCACAGTGCCTCTTACAGTCTAAGTCCATAGATCACTGTGGCTCCTACAGTTTAAATTCATAGATCACAGTGCCTCTTACATTCTAAGTTCATAGATCACTGTGGCTCTTACAGTTTAAATTCATAGATCACAGTGCCTCTTACAGCACCTTAACTTCATAGATCACAGTGCCTCTTACATTCTAAGTTCATAGATCACAGTGCCTCTTATAGCACCTTAACTTCATAGATCACAGTGCCTCTTAAAGCCTAAGTCCATAGATCACTGTGGCTCTTACAGTTTAAATTCATAGATCACAGTGCCTCTTACAGTCTAAGTCCATAGATCACTGTGGCTCTTACAGTTTAAATTCATAGATCACAGTGCCTCTTACAGCACCTTAACTTCATAGATCACAGTGCCTCTTACATTCTAAGTTCATAGATCACAGTGCCTCTTATAGCACCTTAACTTCATAGATCACAGTGCCTCTTATAGCCTAAGTCCATAGATCACTGTGGCTCTTACTGTTTAAATTCATAGATCACAGTGCCTCTTATAGCCTAAGTCCATAGATCACTGTGGCTCTTACAGTTTAAATTCATAGATCACAGTGCCTCTTACAGCACCTTAACTTCATGGATCACAGTGCCTCTTACATTCTAAGTTCTTAGATCACAGTGCCTCTTACAGCACCTTAACTTCATAGATCACAGTGCCTCTTATAGCCTAAGTCCATAGATCACTGTGGCTCTTACAGTTTAAATTCATAGATCACAGTGCCTCTTATAGCCTAAGTCCATAGATCACTGTGGCTCTTACAGTTTAAATTCATAGATCACAGTGCCTCTTACATTCCAAGTCCATAGATCACTGTGGCTCTTACAGTTTAAATTCATAGATCACAGTGCCTCTTACATTCTTAGTTCATAGATCACAGTGCCTCTTACAGCACCTTAACTTCATAGATCACAGTGCCTCTTACAGTCTAAGTCCATAGATCACTGTGGCTCTTACAGTTTAAATTCATAGATCACAGTGCCTCTTACAGTCTAAGTCCATAGATCACTGTGGCTACTACAGTTTAAATTCATAGATCACAGTGCCTCTTATAGCCTAAGTCCATAGATCACTGTGGCTCTTACAGTTTAAATTCATAGATCACAGTGCCTCTTATAGCCTAAGTCCATAGATCACTGTGGCTCTTACAGTTTAAATTCATAGATCACAGTGCCTCTTATAGCCTAAGTCCATAGATCACTGTGGCTCTTACAGTTTAAATTCATAGATCACAGTGCCTCTTACATTCTAAGTCCATAGATCACTGTGGCTCTTACAGTTTAAATTCATAGATCACAGTGCCTCTTACAGCACCTTAACTTCATAGATCACAGTGCCTCTTACATTCTTAGTTCATAGATCACAGTGCCTCTTACAGCACCTTAACTTCATAGATAACAGTGCCTCTTACAGTCTAAGTCCATAGATCACTGTGGCTCTTACAGTTTAAATTCATAGATCACAGTGCCTCTTATAGCCTAAGTCCATAGATCACTGTGGCTCTTACAGTTTAAATTCATAGATCACAGTGCCTCTTACAGTCTAAGTCCATAGATCACTGTGGCTCTTACAGTTTAAATTCATAGATCACAGTGCCTCTTACAGGCTTAGTCATAGATCACAGTGCCTCTTACAGCCTAAGTTCAGAATCCCAGTGCTTCTTACAGCCTATGTTCAATTCCTAGTATTTGGCAATGTTGAAACATAACCATATAATTCTGTATTTGATATTTGTTAGAATTTAACATTTGCTTAACAAACACTATTAGGCATCAAAAAGTACTAAGTAAACCCCATTGGATGAAGCATTATACAACCTCAAAAAAAAAAAAAAAAAAGAAAAGAAAAGTACCAAACTAAGTAATTTTCAATATGGTCATAGATGTACGTCTGTATTTATCATATGAAACATTTCCAATTTTCAAATCAATGCATTGTTTTGTGGTGAATAAAGGTACCTGATTGGTTTATTGATCTGAAGTATATGCTCACAAATAACAGCAATTCCTCATCCAGGTTTGAATCTCATTTTGGCAAATCTTGGCATAAAAAAGCATGTCAGTTCACTTGTCATAGACAGGAAGTTTCCTCCAGGTAAACATCTTTTCTTCCAAACCCATGATCAAGAACTGACTACAAGTGAAACAATCTTGACTGGGTCATTTGACATGATTAGTTTATTCCACTTCACTTATAGTAATTACAAGGGAAACTTAATGACTCTATCACAATGCTGTATGTTACTGGACGCCATTCTGAATAGATATATTATATGGGAAATGCATTAAATAAAAGAAATTTGACAGTCAAAACCCTATTGATTTTTTTGAAAAAAATTCAGACATATTTGAGTTAGTGAAAAAAAATAGTCAGGGGTTGAAAATTATATTTAACAATGATAGGACCAGGACATTTTAAATACACAAAGAAAGTGTATTCTAAAAATAGTCCCGATAAAAAAATGACAGGTCCATCTGACTTTTACAGTAAAAATTCCAAGCGTCCCAAAGTAAAATCAAAAGGTACGAGACCTTGGACCCAGGAAATTTTGAACTCCTGAATAACAATACTGCAAATACCTGAAAGGCTATTTCTGCACACAAAACATACAAGTCTGGTCCATATGAATCAGGTACATCAATCGCTGGTCGGCTTTCTGCCACATTTCTAAGTTGGCCATATGCCTGGTACAGAGCCTGATTTTTATCTTTGCCTGTTAAAAGAAATTAAATTAAAATTGCATTTTGTACAAATAATAAATCCTTAAAGTACAATAAAACCTGTATTTAATGACCGCCTATGAAATGTGGACCTTATATTCCTTAATTATGCAAAGAGGTCTCAAAAAAAATGGTTGTAAAAAATACCAACAGCCACATAAATCACTTGGAGAAATATATATTTATAAAAATAAATGACTAAAATAAGCATAAAATTTAATTTGAATTATTCTACTTTTTTCTGGGATGTGAATTGATAGTCATATTTTACAGAGTACATTTCTTCATGTCAATACTGTCTAGTAATTTAAAGCTGAAATAGGTACTATTGAGTAATGACTCAATAGTACCCATTTCAGCTTTAAAATACTAGACAGTATATAAGCTATTTTTCATTCTGCAAAATAAATATCACAATAACTGGAATGCTCTTTCAGTTTCCTATCTCTTTGGCAACCAAAAAAAAAATACTGCAACAAAATAGCATAAGGATGGAAAATATCAGACAAGAACACTAAGTATTTCTCAAATGTAATTTCTTTCATGTTATAATAAAATTGTGCATGATAATTAGTTTAAATAATCAAAATGGGCTAAAAATAGAAAAAACATCAAATTAAATAGCATTCCTGATTTAGAGGATTTATAAAAACTTGCATAAAATTTGGTGCACATTTTAGTACAACCAGCTTATATTAACCGAAAAATCTGAAGCCCACAACAAATGGATTTGATACATCTGAACAGGAGAGGGAAAATATATCATTTTACAAGCAAAACAATGATTTTGATACTTCTGCTATGAGTAAAAGTTTTTTGTTATTTTTCCACTTAGCAGAGCTTAGAGCAATGTGAATAAATAGTCTATTGTAAATCAGTGTAAATCAGGGGTCTGCTATGTTCATATTTGCTGGACATGTCATACAAGAAATATTATTTTTCCAGATGCAAAAATTCAGCATGGTCAATTGTAGTTTTCATATCACACAAGTCAACTTGTTTTTCTGAATCATCTCAATTTTTCAAAACATCAGTTGGTAGAGCACTAGCCTATAGTACGGGAGGTCCTGGGTTTGATCCCCGGTCCGACCCTGCATTTTTCCCCCTCCTGTTACAGTTTGGTGGCCATGGGTCCCTCGGAAGTGATGGACTGATATATATTCGGCTGTATAAAGTCCATCCGTGGGAATTTGGGTTGAGATTTCCCATAGGGTCATGGGAAACTCAAGAATATCAGGGGAAGAATGTAGTGGTCTGGGTAGCCTAGTTGGTAGAGCACTCGCCTATAGTGCGGGAGGTCCCGGGTTCGATCCCCAGTCCGACCCTGCATTTTTCTCCTCCTGTTACACATCTTACAAAGTCAAACTTAGATATATAAACCTATTGACAAGTTCATCAAAACATTTGTTTGAATTGTCATAAAAATGAACGTAGTGAGTCGCGGCAAAGCCGCGACGAAACGAAGTTTGTTCTATAGATAACACGTATGTGATATATGGAAATCATGTGTTCAACCAGTAGACCATCCATTCATTTCTTTTGAATACCGGAAGTTCATGGAATATTCTCCCCATAGGACAATACGGAAGTAGAATAAAATCTCCTATTATATCGTCTCCATTACGCGTTAAACAAAATCAAAATCTTTATTTCGTCAATAAGACTGTTAGTTGTGGAAACAATAAGCAAAATAAGTCGAAAGTTCTACATAAATGTATTTACAGCATATACTTTCCTCGTTATTTGAAAAATAATTCGATCTCCAGTAGAGCGTTATCAAGTATCCTTGGTAACAAGATCATTAAGCCGAGCAAACCCGTCGTTATTAAAGGAAGAACTTTCGACTTAACATGAAAAAGAAAAGGGTGATAATCTAATAAACACGAGTGACATGCGCAACACCTCTTATTTTTCCCTTCAGTAAAACGGTTATATCCGAATGTTTACATAATGTTAATGTCCGATATTTAATGTCCCAATGTCTTGCCCATCAGTTATACCAGATACAATCTTCTGTCACTACGTTCGTCAATAGGCAGTGCCTATATTCATATTACCCTGCAAGTAGTTGAATCGAAAAAAAGAAAGGGAGGAATGTTGCAGATCTGGCTTGATAGGTGTTCGGGTAGCTCAGACGGTAGAGCGTCCAGCTAGTATTGGGAATGTCCTGGGTTCGAGTCCTGGTTTGGCCTCTGCATTTTTATTACCCTTTCCTGTTATATCTTTATTAAAAATAGCCATTAATCTGCTTACCAGTATGTTTTTGAGCTGCGGTGAGAAGTGTTCTTATACTCGTATCCATTTTCTAATTAAAAGATAAACTGTTTTATCAATAATCGTTGAATCAATGTTCCTTAAACAATCATCGCACTGACTTGCCCTCCATGTTGTTTGGGCTGTGCACAAATTTTTGGATATCTATACGACAACAAAATAGTTCATAATAAAATGGCTAAATATTCTCCATTTTTGCTGATGCTATCGTTCAAAAGATATTAGTTAGAAGTTAACATATAATAAACGAATATGTTTTGACCCATTTGTCTAATCTTCTTGCAATTCTTTAATGACTATTAACGAAAACAAAGTATTGTGCGCAGTGATATTTTCAAGGTGGTCTCTGTTAGTAACAGCCGGAATTTCCGGTTTGACTAAAAGATAGAAAAGGTAATTTAAATCCGGATAATTCAAGAGAGGGAAATGCTATGTTATCTGTCATGTAAATATTGTCTTTATTGATACTCTGGAGTTTTGAAACACGGTATTTTTTTTATATTTAGACTAAAATTAGGTATGAACACAGCTGTCACTTTTGACACCGTATGTTTAGAACGTAATTAAATGATTTCTGAAACTTGACAAGGACCCTCTCCCTCAGTCCGAATTCCCCATGACCCTATAGCTAACACAGTAAGTCTGATAGCAGGACTAGAACAATATTTATACAAGAAAAAAAACGAGAATTTACCTTAAACAACTGCGAGTGCTCTACAATTGAGCTGTTTCGACTGCTACAATCTATAATATTTTAATTTGAGTTTTCCATAGTTCCCTTGGATTGATTTGGTATGGGTTGTAATTGCCAGTCCACCACTTCTGACGGACACAATAGCCACAAAACTGACAGGAAGAGGAAAAATAAATGCAAAGTTAGACAGGGATCAAACCCAGGACTTGCCACATTATAGGAAAGTGCTCTACCAACTGAGCTTTCTAGACAATAAAAAAGTGTGGCCATTGATTGAGGTTTTACTTATGTTACCAGGTGTTTAACTTTGCTTTTTGCCAGGTGTGCTGCCTTGTCTCTTTCCTTGTCTGTCTATTGTATTGCACCATGTGTTTTGTAATGTAATCAATGTTATGTAAATGTGATTTGTTTCATGTGATATGAATTACTTATTGTTGAGCCTGGACTCATCATAACGCGAGAATTGTCAAGCCTGCCATCGCCATAAGGTGCTACTTTTCCAGTGTCGTAGGCGGCAACAAGTCAAATTGTGAAAGTTTATGTTAATGCCGTAATGTATTTTTACTGGATCAAAAACTAACCAGGAAAGACATTTAAATCCATGGAATTCTTGTTTTTATTATTACTATTATTAATTCCTATTACTTTAATTTTGTAGAAAGTCATCACTGGATGACAGGATATGGCAAGTTCAACACCGTCCAGTGCAAAAAGTGGTAGTTCAGGCAGAGGCTCATCAATATCAAAAACACCACCAAACAGCGCAGGAAAAAAATCAACTTCAAACCGGACAACCTCAGGGAGTTCATCAGATAGTGCCGTTGGAAAGTCACAAAAATTTTCTAAACCTTCTGATAAATTAAATCCAAAAACTATTGATCCAGTATGTAATATGTTTAATGCTAATATGTATCTAAAACGCTAATTTTTCAAAAATGAAATTTTGCTTTGTCATCTAACCTGTGAAATGAGAATATCCTCATAATTATAGTATCCTGATTAGGCCGATTGCTTGTAAAATTAAAATCATAGCAATGGTATTGTTTCCTCATTGCTTGTATCGTAAACACATGAAAATGAGAATCATATCAGTGTTATTATATCCTCAATGCTCGAGTCATAACATGTTAAAATCGGAATCATATCATTGTTTTTGTATCCTCAATGCTCGTGACATAACATGTTAAAATGGGAATAATATCATTGTTTTTGTATCCTCAATGCTCGAGTTATAACGTGAAAATGGGAATCATATCATTGTTATTGTATCCTCATGCTCGAGTCATAACATGTTAAAATGGGAATCATATCATTGTTATTGTATCCTCAATGCTCGAGTTATAACATGTTAAAATGGGAGTCATATCAGTGTTATTGTATTCTCAATGCTTGAGTCATAATATGTTAAAATGGGAGTCATATTAATGTTATTGTATCCTCAATGCTCGAGTCATAACATGTTAAAATGGGAATCATATCATTGTTATTGTATCCTCAATGCTCGAGTTATAACATGTTAAAATGGGAGTCATATCAGTGTTATTGTATTCTCAATGCTTGAGTCATAATATGTTAAAATGGGAGTCATATCAATGTTATTGTATCCTCAATGCTCGAGTCATAACATGTTTAAATGGGAATCATATTGTTTTTGTACTCTCAATGCTCGAGTCATAATATGTTAAAATGGGAGTCATATCATTGTTTTTGTATTCTCAATGCTCGAGTCATAATATGTTAAAATGGGAGTCATATCAATGTTATTGTATTCTCAATGCTTGAGTCATAATATGTTAAAATGGGAGTCATATCATTGTTTTTGTATTGTCAATGCTTGAGTCATAATATGTTAAAATGGGAGTCATATCAATGTTATTGTATCCTCAATGCTCGAGTCATAACATGTTTAAATGGGAATCATATTGTTTTTGTATTCTCAATGCTCGAGTCATAATATGTTAAAATGGGAGTCATATCATTGTTTTTGTATTCTCAATGCTCGAGTCATAATATGTTAAAATGGGAGTCATATCAATGTTATTGTATTCTCAATGCTCGAGTCATAATATGTTAAAATGGGAGTCATATCAATGTTGTTGTATCCTCAATGCTCGAGTCATAACATGTTTAAATGGGAATCATATCATTGTTTTTGTATTCTCAATGCTCGAGTCATAATATGTTAAAATGAGAGTCATATCATTGTTTTTGTATTCTCAATGCTTGAGTCATAATATGTTAAAATGGGAGTCATATCAATGTTATTGTATTCTCAATGCTCGAGTCACAATATGTTAAAATGGGAGTCATATCATTGTTTTTGTATTCTCAATGCTCGAGTCATAACATGTTTAAATGGGAATCATATCATTGTTATAGAATCCTCATCGCTCAAGTCATTGTAAAATGGGAATAATGTCATTGTTATACTTTATACAGTGGGAGGTGGGGTGTTCGAACCCTGGCCTGGTCATACACAAGTATTTAAAATTTAAGTTACTGCTTTCTTGCCTGGCACTAGACGTTAAATGGAATGTTATGCCTGTCTGCAGCATACTGACTGAGAGAGCTAGCACCTTATCTTAAAGCTGCCCTGAGTGCAAACTTATACAAGATGGACCATAATACAAACTTGTACACAAACATGTTCTTAGATTAATCCGAGGGCAAATGATTGATATCCTTGCTCTTGCTTCAGATAACAGAAAAATTGCTGATGTGATGTTAAACGACATTCAAACCAACCAACCAACCATCCAATTTGTTGCCTATAAAGCATGGATCTTGAAATTAGGAATTGTGCCAATATTTGACCTATTTATAATGCTAATTTTTGAAGAACTGGCTTGATAATGATTGCAATTTAAAACTCTGTTGAAAAAAATGTGTTAGTTATTGTATTATAATTATATATACATTGTATATGTATATATTGTAGTTTGCTAGTTCAAAAAAGACACAGTCAGCATTTGCTGCAGTATATGCAAATGGTGGTGTTCCCTGTCGGTAAGTTAAACATTCATTCAACTGTTTTATTTTTTTTTTTCTCATTGGGATATTATACAATTAAAGAAAAAATGATTTGCACACTGAGAATTGTGATTATGACATTAAGAATTTCAAATAATTTTTTATATACAATTTTTCTCATTCCTTATGGTTTAATCAAGATATCCTTTCAAGGAAAAAATAAAAAAAAAACCAAAAAAAATTGAATGTTTAATCAAAGTTTATTTATTTATTTATTTATTTATTTACTTACCTACTTACTTGCTCACTTGTTTGGTTTATACTTATTTAATGTCCGAGCTATTTATTATATATTTGTAACTCTGTGTATGTATTGTAATATACATGTATGTTATCCAGGGAGACTGGTTTATATAAGAGTTTTACTCTTGTTCCGGAATCCCTTTTCATACCATTTATAATATTTTGTGTATATTATTCAAATAAATAAAATACTGTTTAAACTAAAGTTTAATGCAAGTTTGAAAAAAAATGGATAAATATCTGGATAGTTCTATTATTTATAATTAGCCAATCACATCATTTCTCAGCATGATGGGCATGACTAACCTTAAAACAAATCCATCATTACTGTTATTTATAATTAGCCAATCACATCATTTCTCAACATGATGGGCATGGCTAACCTTAAAACAAATTCATCATTACTGTTATTTATAATCAGCCAATCACATCATTTCTCAACATGTGGCTAACCTTAAAAACTTGTTTATTGAGATATAAAAAAAATATCTTGATCGAATGGCTCCCATTGTTTTTTTTTTTTTTTTTTTTTTTTTTTTGGGGGGGGGGGGGGGGGGGGTTGTATAAACAAATGTCAATTAAATTTTTTAAAAATTAAAAAAAAAAATAAACAATATTTTCCTTATTCCTTGCCCAACAGTGTGGATTCTAATTATACATTATTATGTTTTCACAAGGGACCTGTGCTAATAAATTATTGTTTTGGGAATAGAGTGTCTGAGCCACAGGGAAAACATAATACATGCAATGATTTTAGTACACCACATGACACTATAGATTATAGTACAGATAGCTGCATTTGACAAATAAAAAAGACAAATCATTCCCATGGAAATCAAAATTCATATCTTGCTTTATCATATCTTTATATTCATATCTGCAAAACAAGATGTCATGTTGTTTACAAATGGCAGACTCTTCAAGGGGAAATGACTGTTTCTAAGGTGGCACACACAGGAGTATAGAATGCATCTAGAAAAACAATAGTACCATATTGTCAAGGGCACTTTTGTCATTGTCAAGAAATGCCAGAAACTATATGAAATAGAACTCATGTAGGTGACCAATCAGCACCGTTGAAATTATCATGTGATTTACCAAGGACAAGTTATTTCACAGAATTTTGTCTTTCAATTATTTTACCTATCAGTAACTAGGTTTTATCTGACACAAGTTTTCTGCTTATCTGATGCAGGTTGGTCTTAATAGAATCCAAAAATAATCTGATTTTTTTTATTGTTGTTGTTGTTTTAATTTTTGTTTTGCCTTTTTGTATTGTTTTTTTTTGTTTTTTTTGTTTTTTTTGTTTTGTAATGTTTTTGTCTTTCTTTTCATTTGGTTTTTGTTTTGTTTTGTTTTTTTTTTTGAGTAAATTCAAATATATTTACAAACAATACTGAATACTTATTATTTACAGACTTGTACATGGTTCTGTGAAACACAAGATAGCATGGGACACACCGCCAGAACTAGTACAATTTGATCCTATCTTAGTAACCCTAGCAGAAGTAAGTATATCTTAACACCAATATTTGAAAAGGAAGAGCCATTTAAGGCATGCTTACACTATTTATCCAACCTTTTTATGGAAAAAAATTGTTAAAGGCATCTTACTATACCTGGTGTTTTGTTTGACAACATAAGAGGAACTATTATACCTATCCTTTGTTTGAGGACATCAGAGACACTATACTAAAGCATTTTAGTGACACCTTACTTTATCTTTCTTTTAAGAGGCATCAGGGCCACTTCTTTCTGTGAGGGATTTTAGAGGCACCTAACACTTTTTGTTTTTGGCATCAGAATGCTCCCTTCTGTAGGCACCTACCTGTTTCTGTTCTTTTGTTTGGGTAATTCACAGACACCTGTTTAGGGGCGCCTTAATATAACTTCTTTTTTTTATGGAGGGGAAGGGAGGGGGTTAGAGCAATTTTACAGTGAGAGCAACCTTTGTTTGATGGATAACATGTTAATTAATTTCATACAGGGCAGTAAAAGTTTTGTCTTTATGATTGTGGAAGTGAGGACAAACTTGCATGGATGAGTAACAATCAAGGGTTTTCCTGAAGAAGTTCGTAGTGCACATGAGTGGACAAATGACGTCACAGGGAGCTGTAGATAGATGCACTTGAAAGTTGAGATAAAAAATTCTTTTATCTTTGAAATTGGAAACAGTTATAAACTTTACATAGGGGAAGAAATTTTGATTAACATTTCTTTCATTATTATCAGGGCTCAGTTACTCTATTATAGGGGAAGAAATTTTGATCAACATTCCATTCATTATTATCACTGCCAAGTTGTTAAAAGCTATGTTAGCTTAACCAGAGGTAATCTTGTTTAAAGGTCAATATTTTTTTTTAAATTTATGTTCAAAATTAAATGCATACATTTGTCATTATCAAACAAAAAATTTAAAATGAAACAGTTAGTCCATAATAAATGTATTGAATTTAAATTTTTGAATTTTCCATTTGGTCAAACTTCCTAAACTTTCAAAACCGAGCCTTCAGAATTAAACCACTACAGTAGTTCATTTAGTAGAATTCTTGCTTCGTATGTGGGAGGTCAAGTAACAAGCACTCGGCATATAGAAATGAAAGTCATGGGGTTATTCCAATGAATCCTTAAAATCTGATGCCCCGTGTCATGGCAGGCTTGGCACGTTAAAGAACCCTTCCTGCAAATTGCCCAAGTGCACTGCAGAGGTAAAAATTTCTGTCACTCCACCTATAACTGGTGACGTCTCTATATAAGAGAAACATTCTTGACCGAGATGTAAAACCCCATTTATTCAATCAACCTTTGGATTTGAAATGGCTTATGGAATCTCTGATTCCTTTGGAAAATGAAACATTTTTCCTTAATAATCTTTTACAGTTCAATTTCAATTTTATGATCATTTGCTTACTTTGTGAATATGACAATCTATTTTTGAATGTTTATAGTTGAGTATATGTTAAAGAGATCTTTGATCAGTTCTATGTTCTGGAGACAAAGTTGTTGAAGGTCAACATTGGATAGTATATAAATATGTCAGTAAAGTTGGCCAATTCATCAAGTAATATCCCACAACATTCGTTGTGATCTATTATTTCCATTAAATATCAGTTAAAAATTTCCACTTGAAAACAACATATTCCGCAAATTTGCAACTTAAGAACATTATATATTATTATTAAAACATTATGCTCATAGATATATATATATATATAGCTAGACATGTATAATATCATCTGTTTATCTTTGTGTATATATACATGTAAATATATATTTTCATAGGGATTAAAAGAGACTGTCCATCCATATACATTTGTGTCCAGAACTGGTTTTAAAGAACTTCTAGAAGTACAGGGATCTGGTGACAAAGCTGTTCAAGTTCTACCCAAAATAGTTTTAGCTGTCAGATCTGCTCTGGTAAATTTCAGTTATTCAGGAACATTGTTTATGTTAGAACACTGTACAGAGATCTTATGACAAAGCTGTAAATTAGATCCTACTTTCAAAGGTTCTAATTGTCAGAACTGCTCTTACTGGTAAATGTTTTTTAAGAGATCTCGATCAGTTTAAGGTTCTGGTGACAAAGCCAGGGTGTCAAGTATTCCTATGTTTCCTTTTTTTTCCCTATTTATCAAAAACTCCTATTTTTTTCCTATTTTTTGTGGAAAAATTCCTATTTTTCCTATTTTTTAGACATTTTACTGTGTGTGTTTGATATTCTATAACTCCTATTTAACTCCTATTTAGCTGTTAAGATCCTTTGATCTGAAATTTGGACTCTGTTATAGACTGTCATCAATTATATAATATATAACAAATACCTGCTAAATTTTGATGTGCCAGATGTGCACATTTCGGAAAATAATTCCTCATCAGTGACACTAGGGGCCGAAAAGTTTGATAGATTAAAAAAAATATGCCAAACAGTTAAAATTAATAAATCTAAAGTTCCAAAAACATGTGACTCCAAATGTATTTTCACTAGGTTTATGTACCAATTCATTATAACTAAAAAATGAGGTTCAAATCTTCAAAATTTGACTCTCATATGATTGATCTTAATTCATGCAACAAATTAGTTTTTTCCTGAGACATTACTTTTTGCAATGCTTTTGAAATACATGTAACAATAAATATATGAACCATTGAAAGAGTAAACATGTTTTCTTCTTGTTAAAATTATATGTTGGTTTTAAAACAACTTTTTTGCTCTTAAAGCCCCAAGCATAAATAGAGGTATTTCTTAAACAATTTTAAATTTAAGTTTGAAGTTTGAAGTATGTAAAGTTATTTATTGATGACTTTGTAGGTTTTACAGAAAATTTTAAGTTTTAATCTAATTATAAGTTATTTTTGTATCTTTTTCTTCATAACTTTTATCGGTATAGATGACCATAGATAAGCTATTGATTTGATTGCTCACAGACTTTCTAAATACATGTATATAATTGAATTCAACATATCAGTCATGTCTGGTATCAAAATGTTTAAATTATTTAATAATAAAACCTTTGAAAGCGAAACATAACATTTTGGTATTCTTAAATAATTTCCATCAAACTATTTAACCTGAGAATGCACTAGTTATAATCATTGGAATCTTACTAACTACATTTTTTTTTAAGTTGTTAATACAAAATAGGTAAGTGCTTTCACAGTTTACATATATCTCCATTACTTACTATTTCATTAATAAATTGGTGGAACAGGATCGCTGAAGGGGTGTTGGGAGGACATCAAGAAGAAAAATTCCTATTTCATACATATTTTTTCCAATTTTTGGGCATCTGAAATTCCTATTTTCCTATTTTTTTTTTTTGGACCTCTTTATGCTTGACGCCCTGCAAAGCTGTAAAATAGGTTCTACTTTCAAAAGTTTTTGTTGTCAGAACTGCTCTTACTGGTAAATGTTTTTTAAGAGATCTCGATCAGTAAAACACTTTGGTGACAAAACTGGTGATCAGTAAAACACTTTGGTGACAAAACTGGTGATTTGATTTTACTACTGTCAGCTGTTGAATGTTTGTTGTTGAGTATATGTTAAAGAGATTTGTCATCAGCACTTTGTTCTGGGGACAAAGCTGTTGAAGGTCAACCCAGGATAGTATATAAATGTCAGTAAACATAGATAATTAGCAAATCTGATTTAGCTTCTATAACGAAAGTCACTTCCAATTCCAATTGCTTATCAGGTTGTGGTATAATATTGTATGATATTGTGATTATCTGTCTGGAGTTATCTCCCTTATAAGTTTTTTTTTTTTTTTTTTTTTTTTTTTTTTTTTTTTTTTTTTTTTTTTTTGTTTAGAAAGTAGATACTTTAACCATACAATAAGTCCTATACTTGAATTTTAGCTATGAAAGTAAGACTATCTAAGTTACTTTGTAATATGTACTGTCTCAAATATCTTAGTCTTGACTAAAATTTTAAACTTTTTTTGTAAATTTATATTGTTATTTTGATTTTTTCATGTTTTTTTTTTTGTAAAATAACAGAAATGAATGGATCCACTCCATTGAAATATCAATATGGTTTCAGACCTCAACAGCTGTGAATTGACATCCAAATTTGGCCACCTTTAATATCATTTCTAAAATAACAGAAATTATTGGATCCACTCCAATGAAATATCAATATGGTTTCAGACCTCAGCAGCTGTAAATTGACACCCAAATTGGCCACCTTTAGTGTTATACACCCATATTTCAAAAATTATTCAGTTACAGCATGAATGATGATTTTTTTTAAATTTAGAAAAATCTAGATATTATTACTACACTTTATTTTTGTGACCCAATTACGAAATCCAAAAATTTTAGCATATCTTTTGTAACCATGGCAACCATACACAAATTTGTTAAACATTTACTCATTTACTTAGGTCACTTTTATGGGATCAAATAGTCAGAAATCTCTCGACTACAAAAAATGGCACATGTATAAATTTCCTGAATCCTTATATGTTCTATTTGATTCTTTAAATAAGGAAACCTGGGTTTTGTTGAATTAATTTTTTTAGAAATTTTAGAAATGTGTCGATCATCAAAAAGTACATGGCACAATATGGTATAAGTTGTAAAATGTAGACCTAGCATAGGAAGTGCATTGTGCCAATAGGGCTCTTAGATTGGAATTATAGTGAAAAAGTCTACCAGTTCAGGTCAATTTTTATGTTAACCTCAGAAGCTCTCACATTGGCAATATTACAAATTACTGTCTGTTAACAAATTTAAACAAAAAAGCAGCATCTATGTGATGCGATTGACCATCAAGCCTTTTCACGGCTGAGGTCTGCTACCCATCAAAAGTGACATTAGAAGAGAAATGTGTAGCATTATGCATGTCCTGTTTCTTGGAGAAATTTGTGTTTATTAATAATTTGGTAAATTTTTAAAATGAAGAGTTTTGTTGAGAGCGTGCAAACTAGCCATTAAATGGTCAAAAAAATTTGTAAAGAATAAAAGCATAGTTTTTTTAAAATTAATGCATGTTCTAATCAGGAAAATAAAGATTTGCAAAGTGATATACTTTTAGCAACCTAAGATTTACTTTCAACAGAATGTCTTTACAGTAAAACCTGCATATAAAGACCACCCATATGATGTATGATATATGGTTTTAAAAGAATCGGGTCGGGTGGTCTTAATATAGAGCTTTCCATTTGTTACAATTTAAGGCAAAGGGGACCTTAAATTACTGATCTTGATGAATACTGACATGGTCATCAATGCATTTGTTACTCTATTTTTTTATAAATACTAAAAGCCAGAACACATTTTTTGAAATGCTCTATATTTAAGCAGAACCCTTTTTTTGAAATGCTCTATATTTAAGCAGAACACATTTTTTGAAATGCTCTATATTTAAGCAGAACACATTTTTTAAAAACTCACTCTATATTTACTTAATTACAGAGTCATTCAGATCCGTCAGTTTTTGAAGCAGGGTTAGAAGCAACATTACAACTAAGTGATGCAGTTGGTCCAGCTTTGAATCAACATCTTAAAACTTTACTAGTTCCCGTAAGTTAATCGGTTCGGTTATTTTTAAACTTCACTACTTTAGGAACCACTGTGTCTGTGGTAGTTTATTTTGTTGATTAATTTTCATAGTAAACTTTACTTGTTTATATTCAATATTTGAGTCAAGTCATAACTGAGAATTGCTATCTTTGTCTACAATTACATGTACCATGAAATATTTCTGTTGAAACTGTTGCTGTTGGAATTTTCATGTCAAAAATGGCAACAATAAACAAGGAGTGATGCCCTTGGTAGACATATTTCGTCATAAATGCAAACAAAAACCCCTGGATTTTCAACATGTTTAATCTCTAAAACAGCAACTTTTTGCTTTGTCCAGAGATATTCTAGTTCTCATAAGTAATATAATCTTAATGTTACTAGTTCACAGAAATCATAACATCTAAAAAATGTTGCTAGTTCACAGAAATTGTAACATCTAAAAATGTTACTTGTTCACAGAAATCATAGCATCTAAATATGTTGCTAGTTCACAGAAATTGTAACATCTGAAAATTTTACTTGTTCACAGAAATCATAACATCTGAAAATGTTACTTGTTCACAGAAATCATAACATCTGAAAATTTTACTTGTTCACAGAAATCATAACATCTAAAAATGTTACTTGTTCACAGAAATCATAACAGCTGAAAATGTTACTAGTTCATAGAAATCATAACAGCTGAAAATGTAACTTGTTCACAGAAATCATAACATCTAAAAATGTTACTAGTTCTCAGAAATGATAACATCTGAAAATGTTACTTGTTCACAGAAATCATAACATCTGAAAATGTTACTAGTTCTCAGAAATGATAACATCTGAAAATGTTACTTGTTCACAGAAATCATAACATCTGAAAATTTTACTTGTTCACAGAAATCGTAACATCTAAAAATGTTACTTGTTCACAGAAATCATAACAGCTGAAAATGTAACTTGTTCACAGAAATCATAGCATTTGAAAATGTTGCTTTTTCACAGAAATCGTAGCATTTGAAAATGTAACTAGTTCTCAAAAATCATAACAGCTGAAAATGTTACTTGTTCACAAAAATATCATAACATCTAAAAATGTTACTAGTTCACAGAAATCATAACATCTGAAAATGTTACTTGTTCACAGAATTTATAACACCTTAAATGTTACTAGTTTACAGAAATCATAACATCTGAAAATGTTATTAAATATAGTTCACATAAGTCTTATTTTTTTAAAATGTTACTAGTTCCCATACTAGTAAGTTGTTACTTTATAAATCTTTACTATTTGAGAATTTAATGTAATTTATAGTTTCTGAAGATCTTAGTTCACTTTTATGTTAAAAAGTCCTTTTTCATAGAATGTGACAGGACATTACATGATTCTTGTACTTTTTCTAGTTTTGATTTTGATCATATGTTAATTACATACCTACAATAGTTCTTCAATAGTAATTCCGTAAATAATTTACAAGTATAAGGACAGTTAAACTCATATAAATATATGAATATCTTTTAGATTTCCAAGAAAATGATGGACAAAAAATATCGGGATAGAGTTACAGATGCATTGCAAAGATTAGAGCAAAACGGTGGCAAGGTATTAGTATTCATATTTTTATATTTTTAAACAAAATCTTTAGATGTGAGTTGGTTGAAATGGTTCCATTTAAAAATATATTTTTTGTAAGGCAATAAATTTAAAAGCATTTCTACTGATTTCTTCAATTTAAAGCAGCTGTATTTATTATTGTAGAGGGTGCAGTAATGATTTTACTATCATGTAAAAAAAATTTTTCACTTCTATACCTGTGGCAAAACCCACGTTCCCCCTTGAGCAAATGAGCACACTTTGAGATTTTTGTGATTGAAATTCAAACAAAGTCTGTGCGAGGCATTATTATCTGTAACCAGACTAGCATGTTAGACTATTTAACAATCGAGAGTGGAGTAATGGTGTTTTACGCCCCAGTCAAGAATCTTTCACTTATTTTGCGCCGGTCAGTTCTGGGATGGGTGGAGGAAACCGGAGTGCCAAGAGAAAACCACTGGCCTTTGGCAAGCAAACTGACAAACTTTCTCACACTAGGATCTGACCTGAGTGGGATTCGAACCAAGGCAGTGAGAGGCTCTGTGATCTGTAAGTGCAGGCTGTAGACAACTCGGCCACCAAGGCACTGTTATGTTTTAAAGATGATATACATGTATAAAGGATTACTATAGGTATCACTGTCTTTGTAATGGTCGTAACTGAAAAATGTTGGGCTTTTTAACAATTACAATTAACTATTTCTGTAGAAATCAAACTGTTGCTTTTAATGGGATTTTACATGTTTAAAATGGTGACGATTACACTGGAAGTGATGTCCTTGTTGACGTGTAGTTACTTGTAAAAAAAAAAAATAGAAAGAGAAAAAAACATTTGCCTGGTTTTTCAACATGTAAAATACCCATAGCAACATCTATTTAATTTGTGCAGAGATAGTCTGTGGTTATCATAGATGTGCATATCAATTTCATGTTGGACTTTGCTCAAGAAGGGTAAAAATTATACCAACTCTGGTCAGTACAGATTATAAGAGTTACTTCCCTTTGGGTGAAGCTCTTTAATTGTTCTTGTTTGGAGCTAATTTCAAGTTTATTCAAATTTCTATGAAAGTTAACCATAATTCATTGTCAAAACAAAGTGATGCCAAACAGTTGATGCCTTTGAAAAATACTGTTTTAGTTTTCTTTCTAATTTGGCATTAATTTTTTATATTATGGGATAAGAATCCATTATGAGTATCCATGTAGGATAGGGAAATCTCACTCGAGGGGTTGAATATTTCAGTCAGAGACGAGGCTTGCCGAGTCTCTGACATAAATATTCAACCCCTCGGGTGAGATTTCCCTATCCTACATGAATAAACTCATAATGGATTCTTTTCTTCCATTTTAATGTCAATTTTTGGCTTCAAATCTGATTTACATATCCATGGGCGCCATGTTTGAAAAATCTAACTCTGTTATTCAACATTCTATATAAAAATAAATATGATCATCGGATAGACTATACTTAATTTTGGTTTATACAGAATGTATAAACTTGAAGAAAAAGTTATTTTTTATAAAATCTGAGTATTAACATTTGAAACGCATGTAAAATTTCTAAATTTTGGAGGTCTGGCTGTCATTTTCCCGCAAGATGACGTCATTTACTCAAAGGATGACATCATGTGATTGTCACATAACTGTGACATCAAGCCCATGTGAGATACACATTTCTCACATAGGGGAAAAGCCTATCTCACATGAGCAGATATGGAAGAATTATATTTTCTTATTATTTTAGGATTTATTTTTTTCTTACTATTTTAGGATGCATTACCAGTGATTAAGGCCAAAGCTCCAACTTACTCTTCGATATTTGGCTGAGAGTAAAACAAAGATGACCAGTATCATTTTGTTTGGATCACTGCACAAAACCATTATTGGATTTTTTAGTTTGTCAGTAAAGCACAGATTTATTTTAGAATATAACCATCCTAGCTGTCACATGATTTGATTGTTACGTTCGGGATATTATGCATATGTTATGTATATTATGTATAGTATATATATATATAACAATGACAGGATGGAAAAGAGGATGAAAGTGAAAGTAGAAATCAATTTAAACATATACAAGGTTTGACAATAACTTTTTACGTAGGTAGCCCTTAGGGGAGCTAGTCAGGGCTCCCTAAAAGGGTTTTTTTTTTTTACATAGCCCTCAGGGGAGCTAGTCAGGGCTCCCTAAAAGGTTTTTTTTAGGGGGTGGGTCCAATGGATCTGCCATGACTGAAATGGATGGATCCAAGAACACATGTCCAGCCAACTTTGTAGAATCAACCAGGGGTTCAAAATTCCCATGTTCTGAGGTCCAGGACCTTTTGATATTACTTTGGAACCCTTGGAATTTTTACTTAAAAGTCTGATGGACCTATTGATTTTTTATCAGGACAATTTTTATAATACACTTCCTTTGTGTATTAAAAATGTCTCAAAGTCAATTTATTTATTGCAATTTGTCAAAGTTGTTGTCCAATCTTTTCCTGAAATGAAAAAAATAATGCTTGGCTGCTTTGACAACAATATTGTTTGAGCATTTATAAGTTGTATATGATATATTTGTGTATTAAAAAATATAAACAAAGTTGTTCAACATGAGTTTATTTGATTTTGGTGCACATGGATCTTCCAGTGCTGATATGGGACCTCCCAATCTTAATTTGGAACCTACCAATAATAAAAGGCAAAAAGTCTCAGACCTATTATGATTATAGGATATAATTTTGAACCTCTGATCAACTTTGCTATCCCTCACACACAGGTGCTGTTCACACCAGCCTAGGGGACCTGGAAGCATCAATTTGTTGAAGTTGGGACAACATTTTCTTGTCTCTAAATCATTGGTCTGGATGATGGTTTAAAAGTTCGAAACCCTGTTTAAGACGTAAATTAATTTTAATTTAACTAAAGATGGGAAATCATTTATGCTGATGCTGTCCCAGCATTTACATTTTTTTTCATTTACAGTTGAGTTTTCTTTCGGTTCTGTTATGCCACTGAAATATTTAACTTACAAAACCAGTTCACAAGCTCTGTTTCAAGTGTATGATGCAACTGTTTTAAGATAAACTATTATCCAGTCAGGCTACTAGCAACAGGGGAATCACTGGCCATTCCAATTTTTACTAGCCTTGGGCTAGTGTCAAACCCTGCATATAGTGTTAGAAACACAAAATGAATTTTTGTTACAATAACCATTTTTCACTTACTCATTTAAAATGCTTTTCATTGCATTTTAGTAGATTCAAAGTAGTTTCTGAGCTTTGGGATAACCATTTTACACTTGATAACAATTTTCATTGCATATAAATGTGGATCAGACGTACATGATGTAGTTTGTGAGTGAGCTCAGATTTTTCCACTTTTCATTTTATAACAATTTAAATAACATTGAATTGAAGTGATAAGTTATAGTTTGTGAGTAAGCACCTGGGTAATCAGTTACTCATTAAAAGCAATTAAATCTATGTGGATTAGACATAGTTTGTGAGAGAACTTTGGTAACAAGTTACTCATTTTAAACACCTCATTTTTGTGGATCAGATGCAGTTGTGAGTGAGCACTTGGGTAACAAGTTACTCATTTTAAACACCTCTCATTTTTGTGGATAGATATAACTGAGTGAGCACTTGGGTAAGAGGTTACTCACTTTAAACACCTCATTTTTGTGGATAGATATAGTTGTGAGTGAGCACTTGGGTAACAAGTTACTCATTTTTTTTGATCAGACATAGTTGTGAATGAGCACTTGGGTAACAAGTTACTCATTTTAAACACCTCTCATTTTTGTGGATCAGACATAGTTGTGAGTGAGCACTTGGGTAACAAGTTACTTATTTTAAACACCTCTCTTTTTGATAAATAACAAGTATGATAGTAAGAAAACAAGGTTTTTTGTGAATGTTCCTGTGAAAAAAGTGTGTATTATTGCTAAGTAGACAAATCATTAGTTGTCCCACATATTTGTTATGGATATATTAATTGTAATCCCGATCAGGTAATAAATTTAATATTGTGTTATATACTCTAAGCAAATGATTGAATGAGTAAATACTTCTTTAAGGATGTATGTGATATACATGTAAAATTGAGCTATATTAAAAGGTGCTACTTAAAGATGGTGTGTGTGTGTGTGTGTGCGTGTGTGTGTGTTCAGCAAATGTTATTACATTGTACTTAATTCAGTATTTAAAGCAGATCTATAACTAGCCGAATATATATATATATATATATATACTTACTAATAATTAACTCATTTTTAACAAAGGTTTCCTTTTTTTCTTCATAAACATATTCATTGAAGAAGGCTGTGTTTATAGTCAAAACTTCCAGAAAAATGAGTTAGTTACTTTTTAATGATTAATATACAATAGACTTTATATAAGTACTGCTCTCACAGTGGAACCTGTCTAAACTAAACACCTCTGTGCCATACTTTTGATTTGACTACAGTTATTTCTAATTCATATTGTTTAGTATTGAGATGATTTAGCTTCATTTGGAGTAGAATTTGCTAATAGTTCCTGCCTCAGTCCTTTTTCTTGCACTTTTTATCATAGCAGTCAGTTCTGAGACGGTGGAAAAAACCAGAGTTCCCCAGAGGAAATCACTGGCTTTTGACAAGCAGTCTCAAACTTGGATCTGCCATAATTTAAACCAAGGTAATAAGAAATGCTGTGAGCCCTTACAAGCACTATAGACTACTTGACCTCCGAGGCCCCTTGGTTTACTTGGGGTTCAGTTTTCACAGGTTTTACTGTTTCCTCTGGAACTACTGGGCCAAATAAAACAATTTTTCGTGGAAGGTCCCAGGTGGAGTAGTTTAAACTGTCAGCTTCTTATGGCATCCAAGATGGCCACCATTGCTATAAAATGAAATGGAACACATGTACGTTTGTCAGTTGAGCGATACAGGCCCTATTGGGCCTCTTGTCATTTAATCCAATAATTATTCACCAGGTGAGTGTTGAAGGACCATTGTTCATTTTCATCAGTTATCAAGTGGTAATGGCCCTGACTGCAACAAGTATTAAACAAGTCTTATTTGTATTCTCTGAATCAATAACAAGTCAGTACAAGGTGACTGCTTAAAATATGATATTGTATTGTAAATTTATTATTTGTTACCCAAGAATATTTTTTTTTTTTTATTATTTATCATCGTTTTATTATTATTATTATTATTATCCTTTTTTTTAACTTCTAATTTTACACTAATAATTCATATCCACATTACCTGTATGTATATTTATCATATTTGTGTGTGTGTGTGTGTGTGTGTGTACTGGTATAGATATATATGTATAAAATTTACATGTTATCACAGAACAGTTTTTTCATTGTCACATATAAACTAGTTTTAGACGTACATTACCCTAGTAATTTTAAATAGTGTCATTTGAGTGACTGGTACTGTAAATTACTAATATATCACAGTAATACAATGAATTTATTTCTCATTCAAAAATATTTATTTTTATACTTGCCAGTTGTAAAGACAGCAATTTGAAAGATATTTTGTTAATTTGTTTGTAATTTTTAAATGTATAGTTTGAAAATAAATAAGTATTTATATAGAGTATGTATTTTGTGTTTATTAAGTGGAGATTTGTAGCCAAGTGGTTAAAATATTGAAATTCAACCAGGCTTTGTGATATGTCTCTGAATAATATCAAATAAAACAGAATTAGAAGATTCGATTAAATTAACGGTGTTTTACAACTTACCATAGTCTAGATACTTTCACAGATATTGAGGTGTCATTTCAGGAATGGTGGAGGAAACCAGAGTGCCAAGAGAAAAACTCTTACCTTTGGCAAATGAACTTACAAACTTTCCCACACAAGGATCTGCTCATGTGGAATTCGAACCTAGGCAGTGAGAGGCATTGTAATCCATATGTTCATGCTTTAGACCACATGGCTACCAAGGCCCCTGAGATAGAAGAGGTGTGTATATAACGTAATAGGAATCACAGTGTTCATCTGTCTGTCTGTTCAGTCTGTCTATCCATATAACTCATTAAAATCCTAGATAATATCATGAAACTATAATCAAGTTAATACATCAAAGGTTGTACAGACGCTTACAAAACTTACTCCATACTTAGTTTTATATTTTCCATTCATCATTGGTGGTTAGAAATAACAAATTCTCGATATAGATTTATATTTTCCATTATATTTTCCATTCATCATTGGTGGTTAGAAATAACAAATTCTCAATATAGATTTATATTTTCCATTCGACTATTGACATTTAAAATAACTTATTTCCAATGAAGTTTTATTTTTATTCATTCGATCATCGATGATGAGACTTTAGTTATTTCCAACAAAGTTTTATATACATGTATTTTCAATTCGGAAATTGATGGTAAGAAATAGCTTTCCCTACATACCATAGTTTTTTATTTTTCATTTGGTCATCAACCATTTAAATATGGAAAATTGACAATAAAAAAAATTATTTACCATAAATCTTCAAATGTAGCCTTCTGTTTTCGTGGGTGTCATTATTACCGGTAAGTCACCCCAACACAGTGGGCATGACTTATTGATTTACCCTTTATTATTATTATTATTATTATTCCGTATCTTTCTACCACACTTTTGTAAACACCATAGCTCAAAAACTGTTTGGTGGAATGTGATGAAATTTTGTACACATGTTCCCTATGACATGTAGTTGTGCCTTATGTGGATCACATCTGATTGGTTGAAATAGAAATTGAGATAATAACAATGTCACACTCTACTGATTTTGCACTCTAGAAAAGAAACTAATTGACCGATCTTGATGAAATTTGTTTTATAGGTACAATTTTAGATGCTCTACATGTTGTACCACAAAGTCGGACATTGTGACCTTATTTTTATGGTCCTGTGATTTTCTTTTATTTTAAAAGTTATTGAATGAACTTTTCTCCGCCACACTTTTGTATACAGCATAGCTCAATAATGTGATGAAATTTTGTATATTTGTTCCCTATGACATTTAGTTGTGTTTTGGGGGTGCCAGGAAAATATTTGACTGAGGGATTCCTCGGGTATGCTTGTCTGTGGCATACCGACTCTTTGAAGTTAACAAGTTCATTACACTTTTACCGTCGCCCGAATGCTCCCAGTGTAATGCAGACCACAATCTACAATTGCAACTCGAGCTCTCAAGAATACACGAACTCGTTTTTGGATTTATCCTTGGAGATTAATAAAAACTTACTCGATCAGTTCGTCGAAATAGCTGAAAGATTGCTAACACGACGTTTAACAACTATACAACCAAGATCAACCAACCAATCTCTTATTTTGCAATAGTAATTAATTTGTCACCAGTTTCGCATTTATTATTGTCTCATATTGAAATTCCGTATTAGCAGAAGTCCATGAATTACTTACAAGTAATTCATGGACTTCTGGTATTAGTTATATATGCTGACTTTTCAACTTTAAAAAAAAAATGAAATCATCCCTTTCTTTAACCCCAATTTAGTCTTACAGTATCTATGTATTGTTCGAATGTAAAATATGGGGTTTTAAAAAGTGAACTAAGAAACAGACCACGCCAAAAATAAATAAATAAATTAATAAATTAAAACAAAAATAATATAATCTTATTTTAAACGTAAATTTAAAAATCGACCATCTCCGTGTTAAAGACCCAGTTACTTGGTTACAAGTCAAATGACACTAATTGTTTCTATTCTGTTGCCATGAGTTACTTTTGAATTGTAATATTTTCAGTTTTAATGTGTGTAAGTTTTTATCTGTTTCGTACCATGTTGTCTTCTTGAGTGCTAGTGCACTTGCCATTAATGTCACATACGGGGGCCTCGATCACAATATCTTCTAGTTTAACCTTGAATTTCAGCCAATCAAATGAAAGACTGTGCGTGGTATTGTTGACAAGGTGAAGGACACACCTGCTTTAGACATCTTTTGATGGTTTGGTGTGATTTTGTGTAATTTTTTTGTGGAAATGAACGCTGAATCTACACAAGTTCAACTTTTATTCTGGCACAAGTTTTTGGATGATTTAATGTGATTTTGGAAGTTTTTGTGTACAGATGAAAATTAAGTAAAAGTAGATCGCAGGGAACGATAAATTTTGAGACAGTGGAGGCCATCAAATTCATTCAAACTAATTCTTATTCACCTTGTTGAGCTGTAAACTTTTCCTTTATTTCTCATAGGTATGAGCATGATTTTTATACGTCCGTCTATGACGGGACGTATTATGGTATGGCGCAGTCCGTAGTCCGTCTGTCCGTATGTCCACACGTCGTACGCTAACTCAAGAATGCTTTAAGTAATTTTAATGAAACTTTTGTGAAATGTTTGTAACTAAGGCAGAAAGCGCCCTTTCGTTTTTGATTGAGATTTCTTTTTTTTTTTTTTTTTTCTTTTTTTTTTTTTTTTTTTTTTTTTTTTTTTTTTTTTTTTTTCTTCATCACTGCGGAGTTATGGGACTTTGTCATATTTAAGGCATTTTTCTGCATGTTGTATAATAACTCAAAAATGCTTTGAACAATTTGAATGAAACTTTTGTGTTATATTGGTAACCATGGCAGAGAGCTCCCTTTTATTTTTGAGATTCGTATGTTTTCTTGTTGTAGAGTTATTGGCCTTTAACTGTCAAATTTTAGGCATTTTTTTGCATGTTGTAACTCAAAAATCATTTGAACTTTTTCTATGAAACTTTTGTGTTATATTTGTCCTATAATCAAAAAAGTTTGTAAATAAATATTGAGAAATAAATTTGCTACATTTGTTTTAAAAAAATATGTTTCAGCTAAATGTCAAGTTGTTTAAGACGTTAAAAAAGAAG
Source organism: Tegillarca granosa (assembly GCA_029721355.1). Taxonomy (NCBI): domain Eukaryota; kingdom Metazoa; phylum Mollusca; class Bivalvia; order Arcoida; family Arcidae; genus Tegillarca; species Tegillarca granosa. The sequence goes on from CM056605.1 coordinate 28,508,869, forward strand.
TTAAAATATCTGACGGGCATTTCATGCGCTCAAGGCACAGCTGTTTATTAGTATTGTAATTCGTCAATTGAAAAAGATAAAAAAAAAAAAAAAAAAACCTCTATAATCTCTAGCTCACCCGTGAAAAAGCACGTACCGGTATCATGTTTAGATCTACTGTAGCTTTCTTTTCTTTCTTTTTTTTACTGTAGTTCCAGTACATCTACTTAGAACACTACGAAAATCTGAACGGTAAATAGTGACATGTGTAAACATTTTCATTTTCACGAAATGAAGTAAAACAAAATACTTCATATAGTAGATCTAAATGATACAAAGAAAACTTAGCACATGACAGCTGGTGGTAATGTCTACTTTTCGATTGATAAACAGCTGTCCAATGATAATATTTAGAGTGCAACTGAGCTAGATTATATAGAAGATGCTTATGGAGTTACTGCAAGACTTTCTGGTCCAGATGTTAACCTTTGGGGAAGATCAATGACTTTTGTCCATGGCCAGGCCCCAGTTTCACAACCATTCACTCAGTTTAGGGAATATTTTAATGTTAATTTTTTAGACAGGACACAGAATTAGATATCTGATGTTGTTTTCTTTATTTTTTTTTTCAGATTTTTATATTTCAAGAGGAGATAATTCATCAACAATTGGACATATTCCAGATTCTGGTATCAAGAATTAATATTTGCAAATTTACCTTGAATACTTTTTTAATTTTCTTCAAAATGGTAAAAGATGAATGTAATAATTGCAGAGGAACTGGATACAGGTACAAAATAAAAATAATTTATTATCATCAAAAATGGAACCAAAAAAAAAGGTCCATTTTCTATCATGCTGCATGACAGAATACTCTAAATGAAACAAAAAAAGTACTTCTTTTATCATGCTGCACTAGAGAATACTCTAAACGTTCATGTGGAATAATTATTTTCATTACATGGTAAGAGATTCTTGATGACTATGTAGTCTAGTGTGGTGATCTATGGATCAAATCCTGGTATATATATCCTAGTCTTAAACAGTTTTGTCATGTTAGTATTGTTACTTAGTTTCTTTTTTGGCACTTATTTTCCAAAGCAATTTTTTCCAAAGCATTCTTTAACTAACTGCCTTCATATAAGTGAAAGAAACAAATAAAATTATTACTTTGTTCTAGTCCATTTGGAATAGAATCTATGGTTCCTATTCTATTAAATACCGTAAATATTATATACACCCATTCAGAAGAAAATATGTCGTAAAGAGTTTTGTATTTTCCAACTGTCCCTGAACAGTTGTAACCAGATCACTAGAGGCTGTAATCCAGATTGATTGTGTTTAAGTTTGAAATACAGCTTCACAAGAGAAATGTGCAAAGCAAGTTCAAAATTCAATATGTACCATGATTTTAGGCATTATTATTTTATTGACTAGAAACCTTGAGTCTTAGGTGTAGACTACTACAGGTCAATAACTACCGGTACTAGACAGTTGTTAACATAAACTGCAAGACTACTGTTAGTCATGAACTACTGGACTATTGATAAACATGAACTGTCAGACTATTGTTAAACATGAACTGCAAGACTGATTTTAGTCATCAACTACACAGATACTGTTAGTCATGAACCACTAGACTACTGTTAGTCATGAACTACTAGAATATTGTTAAACATGATTTTTGAGGCTGTTGTTATAGTCATGAACTACTGGACTGTTGTTAGTCATGAACTACTAGACTATTGTTAGTCATGAACTACTAGACTATTTTTAAACATGAACTGCAAGAGTACTTTTAGTCATGAACTACTAGACTACTGTAAATCATGAACAACTAGATTGTTAGTCATAAACTACTAGACTACTGTCAGTCATGAACTACTAGACTTCTGTAACTCATGAACTACTAGACTACTGTAAATCATGAACTGATAGACTACTGTAAATCATGAACTACTAGACTACTGTGAATCATGAACTACTAAACTACTGTTAACCATCATCTGCTAGACTGCTGCAAGACATTGACTTCTCAGTGATTTTGCTATGGTTTTTAAAAACTACCTTCCACCTTTCAGAATGGGAAAATTTGGACCCTTTTTTTGTCACATATAACTCTCATAATTTTGAATACATTGCAAAGATTTTATATTGTGACAATATCTAACATTTTTTGTCTGTAAGAACAGTTTTGGACAACTGGATTTAACTTAAACTACGGTATTTGATTGCCTGTCACCATTGCCTTTTGGGGAATTTTAGTTGTCAAATTGGGAAATTTTAGTTTTATTTCTCAAGGGGAAACTACCTTTATTCGGTAGTAATTTTAGGCAAACAAAACCACTGCTTCTAGAATATTATTAGTCTAACATGAACAACTGGACTACTGTTAGTCTAACAAATGGACTATTGTTTGTCCGACATAGTTTGTCCGACATAAACAGTATATTACTGTTAGTCTGACATGAACAAAGTACTACTGTTAGTCTGACATGAACAAAGTATTATTGTTAGTCCAACATGAACAACTGGACTACTGTTAGTCTAACATGAACAACTGGACTACTGTTAGTATGACATCAACAAAGTATTACTGTTAGTCCAACATGAACAACTGGACTACTGTTAGTCTAACATGAACAAATGGACTACTGTTACTATGACATCAACAAAGTATTACTGTTAGTCTAACATGAACAAATGGATGACTGTTACTATGACATCAACAAAGTATTACTGTTAGTTCAACATGAACAACTAGACTACTGTTAGTCTTACATGAACAAATGGATGACTGTTAGTATGTCATGAACAAAGTACATTTTATTACTGTTAGTCCAACATGAACAACTAGACTACTCTAAGTCTAACATGAACAACTGGACTGTTGTTAGTCTGACATGAAAAAAGTATTGCTGTTAGTCTGACATGAACAAAGTATTACAATACTGTTAGTCTAACATGAACAACTGGACTATTGTTAGTCTGACATATATAAATGGACTACTGTAAGTCATTAACTACTGGACTGCTGCAAGTCATGAACTACTAGGCTACTGTATGTCATAAATTACTGGACTGTCATTGGTTAAGAATTACTGGACTGCTGTTAGTCATAAATTACTGGACTGCTGTTAGTCATAAATTATTAGCTGCTGTGAGTTATAAATTACTGGACTGCTGTTAGTCATGAATTACTAAACTGCTGTTACTCATGAATTACTGGACTGCCATTAATCATGATTTACTGGACTGCTGAAAGTCATAAACTACTAGACTGCTGTTAGTCACAAATTACTGGACTGTCGTAAGTCATGAATTACTTGTCTGCCATTAGTCATAAATTACTGGACTGCTGTTAATCATGAATTGATGGACTGCCATTAGTCATGAATTACTGGACTGCTGTTAATCATGAATTGGTGGACTGTCATTAGTCATGAATTACTGGACTGATGTTAGTCATAGATTACTGGACTGCTATTAGTCATAAATTACTGGACTGCTGTTAGTCATGAACTACTAGATTACCATTAGTCATTAATTACAAGACCACAGTTAGTCATTGACTACTGAAGTTCTCTTAGTCATGGACTACCCAACTGCTGTTAGTCCTAAAATAGATTTACAATACAGGTATATTCAACCTGTCTGTAAATATTTAAAGATCTCTTTGTGTTATTGCAGTTGTTGCAGTACCATTGCAAAACAAAGGGCAGTAACTGGAGTAAACAATACAAGTTACCATGGTAATGGTAGAAATGGTGGACCACCTAGACAACAGAATGAAAGAGAAAATCAAGCACAAAGAAGAACAGATAGAAATAACTGGGGCCAGTTTGAAAACAGAGAAAAATTCTTGGAAATGCATTTCTGCTAATTTTATTTTAAAATGTATTATAGCATTTTTAGTATTGACAAATGTATTATGATTTTATTGATATACTAACAATTCTGTTCTATATAATAAGTTTAAATTTCTGGTTTGAACTGAAAAATTCCCAGTAAATCGCATAATTCTAGCATATCAAAAATGAATTCATTAATAACTTTGTCTTAAATAATCGAAGCAACGGTGGGTGAACAATCTTAATCTGGTTTCTTGATCAAAGCACCACCCATTGTTAGGATTGAATCTAAACGAGGCAGACCTTAGTGGTCAAAAGCTTGTAAGTTATTGCTGAAGGGTGGTGCTCTAGTTTCCTCTACCATACAAGAACTGACCATTCTTTATAATTCTAAATAAATATGGTTGTAAAGGTCAATTCAGTTTACTTATGTCAATGCAGCTTCCTAATTTTATCATCAGTTGACTCATCATAAACAGTCCAAATAATCTGATTTTGCTGCAAGACCGTTCAGTATTTCGTGCATACATGTGTAGAATCTTTAAAATACAGACTGACAACTTGCTGAATACCTGCCCACTATCTGAAACGAGGGTTTATTTTTGTAACCAGCTGGTATCCTAAAAACTTCTGGTGTTGTCTGGATGTATGTAAAGAATTTAAGAATATACATGTATATACTGAAAGAATGTACCTGTAAAAGGCTACATACTCTGGTATTCAAAATACTACATGTCCAATAGATCTCGAGTCTGAAAATTGCGTGGTGTAAATATTTTTTTTTTTTTTTTTTTTTTTTTTTTTTTTTTTTTTTTTTTAATGTTAATTAAGATGATACTGAATTCGATGACCTCCATTTGTATTTTCTGTCTTGTAGTTGACATGTTTTAGTTTTTTATTTTGTTTGTACATAAATGATTTTATGGTGCTTTAAAGATATATATATACTCTACCGGTGATTTAAACCAAAAAAAATGGTTTAATTTTATACATTGAACTCATTCGTTTTTTTATATAAACTCTCATGCAATTTATGGAAAATTATATCAATTGAATATTGATATTCTCTATATTTGGATTAGATGTTTATATTTTATGGTTTAAAAAGATACACAAATTATGGATTTTGAATTCATACAATTAAAAAAAAATCAAGTTTTTTTTTTCATTTACCTCAGATGGCTGTAGCCAATCGGGTTTATAGCATGGTCATAGGTACATGTCTGCATTCATCCATCTTTAAAGTTTAATTTTGTGATAGTAGGATAGGGGTTGGGCTTGTTTAAACAGAGTGTGCTTGATGGTTTCATTTACAATTATCTTCCCTCTCTCAAAACCAGTTAGAACATCTGTTCCAAATTGAATGATGTTCATTTGTAAAAATACTTGTTTGATGCATATTTGAAGTTGCATCTGGCATGGCTGCCATAAATTTAAATGCTTAAAAGTGCTGGTTGAACAATATAGGCCCTGTTTGGCTTCTTTTTTTTCACATATATTTATGGCAAGGTGCAAATTGGGTATGTTAGAAGAGTTGTCTGAAGCACCTGACCAACAGCCCCTCTCACCACTTACAGTATTCTTGCACTGCTTTGGTAGTTCCTATTGAGATGATATGTCAGTCTATTTGCCAATAGTTTGTGGTTTTAATGGGACACTCAGTTTCCTCTACAATCTCTGAACTGATGTCCCTGTTTAAAGTGAAAAATATTGAATGGGATGTAAAAATGTCGTTCCTCTATTTAGCTGCTATAATTTAGCAAGGTAGCTATGTGTATTTTATTGTTTCTAACAGATTTTATTAATATACAGAATGGATAAACAGTTTTCTTGATTTTGTCTTGAGATGGTATTTGAAAATATAAATTATAGCAAAAAGTTGTAAAAAATATTTTTGTTTTAAAAACAAAAAATTCAGCTATTGTGTATATGATTTGTCATTATGTTAAATGTTTTTATTAGCATATATACATGTAATATACTATAAGGGTATTCAACCAGAAATAGATAGTGATATTATTCTGTTATAATCTCAGGTACATTAAGTTTTATTGTACATTTATTTTAAACCTGGTATTAAATTTTGGAAGCTTTGATATCAAATATTACATTTACTTTCAACGTAGAGTTACCATATTTGATATCGGGGACTGGGACTAATTTTTTTGTTGGTTGACATTTGCACGTGAGAGAGAAAATTAAAGTTCTACACATTAGCGCCTATTCTGGCTTTAATATATTCTTACATGTACCTTGCTTTTTGTTCCATTGTTATGTCAGTATGTATTGTAATTTGAGTAAAAAACCTAATCTTATGTGTATGTGTGCTTTTTTTTCTTTTTTCTTGAACAGGTTGCTATGGTAACCATTATTAAAATAATTAATCTGCACTGATTTCTTCAAACAACTGTATACCCTAATTTAAAAAAAAAAATTCTGAAAAAGAGAGAGAAAACACAAAGGAAAAGTATAATATGTCATTTGAAAAAGTTACATTTTGATTGACCATTTCTGTATATTTTTTGTATTTGAACAGTAAACTTACCAGTAACTAGTTCAAGTGTTGGAAGTGCATTGATTTGATGTTAAAAAAATAAAAAGAATTATATGAACAACATGTACATGTATAAAAGAGTAGAATAGTCTATCACTGCAACAAATTCCACCAGTTTTTATTTCAAAATCAAAAGGAATCAAAAAGTTATATTGGCGAAAAATAAAAATTGAATTATTCCTATTTTCAGTTTAATAACTTTGTAAAAAGAGGAAACATACATAGTCCATGTTCACTCTCTTGACATCATGGAAGACATGTCAAAGATTTTTACGTGACATTGTCATCGTTCAGTTTGTCAAGTTATAAACTTTATTGTTTACCAATTGTAAATCATTGTATTAAAGTTGATCATGTAAAATTTTTGACATTGTAAGACTTGACTAAGAAGTTTATGTAGATAAGATAACTAAGGTAACTATATATCTGTATTATATGTTGTTTCTTCTTCTTTTTCTTTTTTTTTTTTTTTTTTTTTTTTGTTCCCCGCTTTCACCATTTCACATTAAGATGGGTTTGTCTGTCTGTCTGTCTATTATTACCCCATCATGTTTGGTTTCCATGCGATAACTTCAGTTACATTTAAAGGTTTTTTATTGAAATTTGGCACAGAAGTACCACAGAGGTACCTAATAACAAGAGCTCCCTTGAGATTGATTTTCGGGTCCCTAGGCCTAGGGTCAAGGTCACTGTGACTGTAATAGAAAATAGGTTTCTGGTCATTTAAAAGTTAACAATTTCAGATTTTTTTATGAAACTTGGAACAGAGGTAGCTTTTGACAAGAGCTTACTTGGGAGTTATTTTTGGGTCCCTAGGCCAAAGGTCATGGTCACTGTGACTATAAAAAGAAAATGGTTTCTGGTCATTTAAAAGTTAACCATTTAAGATTTTTTTATGAAACTTGGAACAGAGGTAGCTTGAGACAAGAGCTCACTTGGGATTGATTTTTGGGTCCCTAAGCCAAAGGTCAAGGTCACTGTGACTATAAATAGAAAATCGGTTTCTGGTCATTTAAAGGTTCACCATTCAAGTTTTTTTAAATGAAACTTTGCACAGAGGTAGCTTAAGACAAGAGCTCCGCTTGGGATTGATTTTTGGGACACTTGGCCAAAGGTCAAGGTCACTGTGACTATAAATTGAAAATCGGTTTCAGGTCATTTAAAGGTTTACCACTCAAGTTTTTTTAAATAAAACTTTGCACAGAGGTAGCTTATGACAAGGGCTCGCTTGGGATTGATTTTTTGGTCACTGGGCCAAAGGTCAAGGTCACTGTAACTTAAATAAAAAATCGGTTTCCAGTTATTTGAAAGTTAACCATTCAAGTTTTTTTTAATGAACTTGACAGAGAGTAGATGATGGCAAGAGCTCACTTTGGATTGATTTTTGGGTCACTAGGCCAAAGGTCAGGATCACTGTGACTTTAAATAGAAAATTGGTTTTCGGCCATTAAAAGGTTAACTGTTTAAGTTTTTTTAAAGAAACTTGACACAGAGGTAGCTTATGACAAGAGCTCCGCTTGGGATTGATTTTTGGGTCATCAGGCCAAAGGTCAAGTTCACTGTGACTATAAATGGAAAATTGGTTTCCTGTCATTTAAAAGTTAACCATTCAAGATTTCCAGTCTACAGACTTTCACCGAAAGGGAGACAAACAAACAATATACCATAGTCTAATTTCCTTCTTTGCATTTTATGCTAGTACTGTCCATATTACCCCTCATATATCATTACAATTACAGAAGTCTATTTCATTTGAAAGCGGTGGACATAAATTCTATGAATTTGCTTGTTTTTTTTTTTTTTTTTTTTTTTTTTTTTTTTTTTTTTTTTTTTTTTACAGTTATAGGGCATTTGATCATTTGTACCTCAGAAAAATTTTAAATATAAATTTATCATGGATTAAAATAAATGGACTTTGTAATGGATTTTTTGAAAAATTTTATTTATTTTTTTATTTATTTATTTTTAAAAAAAAATTTTTTTCCATTATATTTTATTTTATTTTATTTTATTTTATTTTTTTGGTTTACAGTTTCTCTTAGTTTTACAATTGAAACCTTCAATTAATCATGCTATCATTAATTATCAATAAATACAGGTTATTATTTGAAAACCTTTCAGGAGCTAAACCAAAAATGCATCATTCTGCCTATTTATACAGTTTAGCAATGTAAAAGAGATATAAACTTTTCTTTTTATACGCCCGTCAAAGACGGGGCGTATTATGGGATCACCCTTGGCGGGCGGGCGGGCGTACTGGCGGCAGGTTTGTCCGGTCCATAACTCTGACATCTATGGTCAGAATGACTTGAAACTTGGTATGCTTACTTACCACGATGATGCGAAGTGCAGTGCTCGGGAACCGTAACTCTAGCTTCCTTAATTTTTGAGTTATTCCCCTTTGAATGCTGTTAGCATGTTTGTCCAGATCATAACTTTGACATCTATGGTCAGAACGACTTGAAACTTGGTATGCTTACTTACCACAATGATGCCAAGTGCAGTGCACAGGAACCGTAACTCTAGCTTCCTTAATTTTTGAGTTATTCCCCTTTGTGTGCTGCCAGAGTACGCAGGCGGGTTTGTTTGGCCCATAACTCTGACATCTATGGTCAGAAGTGACTTGAAACTTGGTATGCATTACTTACCACGATGATCAGAAGTGCAGTGCTCAGGAACCGTAACTCTAGCTTCCTTAATTTATTCTACCAGGGAGCAGATACACATAGAGTTGTAGGCTGAAGAACTTGCTGTCTTTGAAACAACCCAGTATACTAGAGATTACCTCAATTTTGTGATGAAGGTTACAAGAACATGATGGTAAAATTATATAAATGGTGTGGCTGGTGGTAAGTCTATTTTGTTACTGAAAATAATACCAAAATCTCAATAATTACTATTGTTTTTTATTGTACTTGTTGACTTGTGCACTGCATTTTGTATCATTGTAATGAATAATTGAATTGACTTATTGATTATGAACAGCTCATATGAACTGTATAAGTCCCTTTACAGTTCATAATAAACAAAATATCCACATAAATGACTTGCAGATTTGACGGGCGTATCATGCTCTGCCATGCAGGAACTCTTGTTAAATTTTGAAACTTGTTTGAAAAGAAATTTGTGGCTGAAAAATCATGTACTTACCATCAACAAAAGCAACCAATTTGCCATGACGAATAACAAGTAATAAGAAAAAACAAAATAACAACAAAAATATTATTCATATTATTTAGACCACTGATTTTTAGCTCAACTGGCTAAAGCCAGATGAGCTTATGGCATGGTGCGTGCGTGCGTCCGTCCGTCTGTTAACAGCAAAAACTCACAAACTATAAGGCCAATTTTAACAAAACTTTGCAGGAATGATCCCTAGAAGAAGTAGATGAAAATTTGTACAATTGGTTTCCATGGCAACCAAAAGTAGGTCACAGCGATCTAGAATGCAAAAAACCTAAAATAAGCTTCTTCTCTGAAACCATAGGTTATATGCAAAATCTGATGTGATATTTAGCTTCTAGACACCCTTAAACATATAGGTTGTACATTTCGTGAAATTCCATCAAAAACTAGGTTACGCGTTTTTAGCGTTTTTCTGTCATACTTCGTAAAAAGTGAAAATAAGGCTTATAATGAGATCAAATTTGAAAATCTTCTCCTCTGAAACCATGAAGCCTTCAGCTTTCATATTTGGCAGTTAATATCAGCTTGAGCCCCTTAACCAAGTTTGTACAAATGGTGGCCCCCGGTCCATTTTCGGCCCCACCCCAGGGGTCCATATGTCTGCATATGCATATATGGCTTATAATGGAAAATCAAGTTTGAAAATCTTCTTCTCTGAAACCATGAAGCCTTAAGCTTTCATATTTGGCAGTTAATATCAGCTTGAGCCCCTTAACCAAGTTTGTACAAATGGTGGCCCCCGGTCCATTTTCGGCCCCACCCCAGGGGTCCATATGTCTGCATATGCATATATGGCTTATAATGGAAAATCAAGTTTGAAAATCTTCTTCTCTGAAACCATGAAGCCTTAAGCTTTCATATTTGGCAGTTAATATCAGCTTGAGCCCCTTAACCAAGTTTTTACAAATGGTGGCCCCCGGTCCATTTTCGGCCCCACCCCAGGGGTCCATATGTCTGCATATGCATATATGGCTTATAATGGAAAATCAACTTTGAAAATCTTCTTCTCTGAAACCATGAAGCCTTAAGCTTTCATATTTGGCAGTTAATATCAGCTTGAGCCCCTTTACCAAGTTTATACAAATGGTGGTCCTCAGTCCATTTTCGGCCCCACCCCAGGGGTCCATATGTCTGCATATGCATATATGGCTTATAATGAGATATCAACTTTGAAAATCTTCTTCTCTGAAACCATAAAGCTTTAAGCTTTCATATTTGGCAGTTAATATCAGCTTGAGGCCCTTTACCAAGTTTGTACAAATGGTTGCCCTCGGTCCATTTTCGCCCCCACCCCAGGGGTCCATATATCTGCATATGCATATATGGCTTATAATGAGATATCAACTTTGAAAATCTTCTTCTCTGAAACCATAAAGCTTTAAGCTTTCATATTTGGCAGTTAATATCAGCTTGAGGCCCTTTACCAAGTTTATACAAATGGTGGTCCTCGTTCTATTTTCAGCCCCACCCAAGGGGTCCATATATCTGCATTTGCATATATGGCTTATAATGGGATATCAACTTTGAAAATCTTCTTCTCTGAAACCATGAAGCCTTAAGCTTCATATTTGGCAGTTAATATCAGCTTTAGGCCCTTTTCCAAGTTTGTACAAATGGTGGCCCCCCGTCCATTTTTGGCCCCACCCCAGGGGTCCATATATCTGCATATGCATATATGGCTTATAGTGGAAAATCAAGTTTGAAAATCTTCTTCTCTGAAACCATGAAGCCTTAAGCTTTAATATTTGGCAGTTAATATCATCTTGAGACCCTTTACCAAGTTTGTACAAATGGTGGCACTCAGTCTATTTTCGGCCCCAACCCAGGGGTCTATATATCTACATATGCATATATGGCTTAAAATGAGATATCAACTTTGAAAATCTTCTTCTCTGAAATCATGAAGCCTTAAGCTTTCATATTTGGCAGTTAATAACAGCTTGAGGCCCTTTACCAAGTTTGTACAAATGGTGGCCCCCGGTCCATTTTTGGCCCCACCCCAGGGGTTCATATATCTGTATATGCATATACAGGAAATCAAGTTTAAAAATTTTCCTCTCTGAAACTGTAAGGCATAATGCTTTTATTTTTGGCATTTAATATCAGCTCAAGTCCCTTTACCAGGTTTGTACAAATGGTGGCACCTGGGCCATTTTTGGTCCCACCCCAAGGGCCAATATATCTACATATGCATATATGGGAAATCAAATTTAAAAATCTTCTCTGAAACTGTAAGGCTTAAAGCTTTCACAATAAGCTCAAGTCCCTTTACCAGGTTTGTACAAATAAAGGCCTCTGGGCCATTTTTGGTCCCACCCAGGGGCGCATATATCTATATATACTTATATGGGAAGTCAAATTTAAAAATATTCTTTTCTGAAACTTTAAGGTCCTACAGCTTTTATATTTAGCATTTTACATCAGCTCAAGTCCCTGTACCGAGTTTATATAAATGGAGGCACAAGAACCATTTTTGTCAGTTGAGCTCCACAGGCCCTTTTGGGCCTCTTTTATTTTCCCGACTTGGTTTGACACTCGATAAAATGACAAAATGGCATCCTGTGATGAGAATATACAAAATCAGTATCCAATGGTAAGAATTTTATGCAGAATTATATATATTTGTCGACACGTACATGTGGTCAGGTTTTGGAGTGTAGTAATGGTGTTTTATGCCCTAGTCAAGATTCTTTCACTTATTTTGAGGCGGTTAGTTCTGGGATAGTGGAGGAAAACCAGAGTGCCCAGAAAAAAGCGCCTACCTTCGGCAAGTGAAAGAAATTTATTATTGTCTCAAATGATAGAAAAAATTTGACCTCGAAAACACCGAAAAAGAATCTTAACATGAGAAAAATATTGACGATCTATTGTTGTGTGTGTTTAATGATAGAAAAGTCCGACAACATCGAAGACGAATAAAAAGATAAGGAAAAGATGGACGTTTTATGTTATGACTATTTATGCAAAATTGAGATTTTAAACCCACCTGCAGAGTCTTGAGATCACGAGTGAAAAAAGTCGGTTTGCAAACCATGTTTCTGACAAGGATATAATTGAACTATTATCTAACCAGGAAAATATAAACAAAGAAGATTTACTGAATAGTTAAAGCTGCATTAAGCTTACAGTTTTTCAATTTTCTTTTGATTTTCTAAAAATAGTTAACTTCTAATCACGATCCGCGAGATTTATTTTCTAAAATTTCATTCCTTTTAGCTGTAAATAAACGGAATCCTCTAACCGGTTGGTCACTGTTTAACTATGGTTATTATGAGCTTTGAGCAATGTTTATAAGTCTAAACATAATTAATTAGATTAGCATCGTTTTAATTTTTTCTTTGGAAAACTTAATGCAGCTTTAACAAGGGTTAACAAAATGTGAAGGAAAACCGCAATTCTATTCGGAGTGATATATTTCAGACTTGGCCAAATGACATCAGTGGAAACGAATTTTTCCTTGGTAGATTGGTTTTGGAAGCAAGAAAATAGATGGTGAACCTTACCCTCTACGTTCATTATATCTCAACGTATGCGGAGCATTACGATATCAAAAATTTTCTTGATACAAGTAACCATTTTGTTTTTTATTTTGAAAAATTCTCGACGCGAGGCTAAAGAAACTGTTTAAATTGAGACATGGAACGAAAACACAACAAGCAGACCCTCTACTCCCAGAAAATGAAGCAGATCTGTAGGATAAATGTTATTTAAACTACTTAGAGACCGAGATCGATGATATGGCGTCGTCGGACTATAACAAATTAAGCTAAAAAAAAAAAAAAAACAAAAAAACAAAAAAAAAAAAACGCGTCGTTAGTTCCGACCAAAATTTGGTCAGTCATAGTCGACGAATGATTAACAGAATTTACATATTAAACAGTCGTTTCGATGAAACGAAACTTTGAATTAAAAATCTGCCGACAGGGCAGTAAAAATTGCAATAAAATCTATTTCGTCACTTCTTCTAACGATCGTTAGCCATTTATAATTATAGTTAATATACGGGTTCAAAATTCAAAATAACGAATCGAAAACATTGTCTTACTATTTGTAAAAAAAAAGATATTTATTCAACTGTTTTATATTTAAAAAATTCATTTGGAATTATTTTTTATTATTATTTAATATAATGCTCCGATATGATACAAAAAGTTAGTGTATTTGGGTGACTAAAATCGTCAACGGAAACTCATACGAACATGAAATACAAATAATCCCAATGGATTCTAGAATAAGACTCACTAGCTAGGACCAGGAACTCAAATTACACAAAAAGACAGTGTGTTGTTTGAAGATGGAAATTATTCGTATGACCCGGAAGTAATTATATGTTAATGGAGAGATGAATACGCTGAACTACATTCGAAATATCTCGGCTATTAATGACGAATTGGAACATGAAATCGCTCAGATGAATATGAACGGAAGAAGTGATGTTATAGGTCTGAACGAAAATATTACTCTGGAAAAAAGCACAAATGCCGTTCGAAAAGCAAAAAAGGTAAGACAATATCCCATAGAAATTACTTGATAATGACACCAACCTTCTGTGTAATTTTTATAACGTGTGTTTTTTCTCCAATGGAATCATTCCGGTATTGTGGAGCAGAAGTATTATACACCCGATTTTAAAAAATGGAAAAGATCACCGAGACCCACTGAGTTACAATTGTATCGGTTCAATGTCAACAATCGCAAAAATATACACTGTGACATAATAAATACCAGATTATAACGTTATCAAGAAGATTACAACATCCTATTTGAAGAACGCAACGGATTCCAATAGTCACGTGCACGATCGTGTCTTGATCATATTTTAAGTTTATACACTCTACTTTGTAATAGAAGAACCATAAATAAAGACAAGTACTTCTGCTTTATTGATTTCAATGCGGCTTTTGATTCGGTGAATTCGGTAGTCCTGAAAATCATGACTCTTAACGACTGTAACGGCACATATCCATATAGCAAAGCCTTTAAGAGTCGTGATTTTCAGGACAAGTGAATTCGGTAAACCATACTCATGCGCAGTTTGCGTGGATAACTGTATTACAGACTGATTTTCGGTAGATTCTGAAAGTTCATCAATGTGATAAGGATCTCCCACGTTAATTGCCCTTTCCATTAACGGTCTAATTACAGATATTAATAATGTACAAAGCGGTGTTACGTTTGGGAATGATATTATTAGCAGTCTTCTTTACGCTGACGACATTGTCGTTATATCTGGAACACCCGACGACTTGCATACTAAACTAAATGCTCTGGATAACGCGGCAATGGAAATTAAATGTAGATATCGACAACACGAAAGACATCAAAGAGACAAACATTGTATGATTTTAGAATAGATTAACATTCTATTAAAACTATGTCTTGGTAAATACTATATCACAGACTTTAGATTCCCCATTGGTTAACAGACTCCCCTTAGCTAGCAGTAGGTCTCTAAAATCGTTAAAATCCAGATACATCCAAATGGATGGTATGGATTATGTATCCTATACAAAGATCTATTACATGACCATATGCCTGGTAGTGGTAATGGAATATGCAATAAGTGTTTGGGGGTTAAAAAAACATAACATTATAGATAGACTGCGTACGTTTTTTGTAGTGGGCAAATCAACACTAATCCCGACTATAACAAAAGATATGGGATGGACCCCATTACGTATTAGATGGGAATGTAACATTATAAGGTTTTGGCTCGGATGTTTGAAATGCCAAATAAAATCTGTAGGAAAGTCTTTGATTGTGACATTCAGCTATCCGAAGTTTTACACATACGTTGAACAATGTGTTTGAAACAAATTTCGGATAAATTTGGATGATCTGATTTGATCTGGTTTGATAAATAAAAACACAACCAGATGATTGTCACTAAAGACTATTAATGATACAGTAAAACCGGAGTTACTAAAACTACACCCTGCAGTGGAAAACGCAGACTATATGTCACTATAAAAATCGCGATTATCACCTTTATATTGTAATAGCGTAAATGTTAGTGCATCGAAAACCTATTACTAGGCTTGCCAGATCATTATGAAACGAGCTGAAGATAATGTGAAATTTAATATTCATTTGTTGCACAATCGGTTTGCACATTCTAAATAAAAGTATGACGAATACAAACCGCCGCTTAGCAGTTGTTCAAAATGTTTCCCAAATTCAATCAAAAACAATTTGAAAATATTGTTTTTCTTTTGATGAAACATTGGTTTACTTGTAGTAAAAATTGGAAACAAAATATGGTTAACTAAACACGGTAGAAAGTCTGTAGTCGCCAAAAAAAAGCATTAGCACGAAGAATGTTTTTATTACATATTCTTCTCATGTGATGGTATAGCCATGTCGAGAGGCTAAAGTGTTACATGTCGGTATTACCGAGATGGTATACTAAAAAGCTCAAGAAATATTATTTCAAACGTCGCCCTGGGTCAGGATTTAGGCATGTTCATCTCCTTCATGATAATGCTCCATCATATACATCTGCGCTTGTGAAGCAAATTTTGAAGTCGGAAAAAGGTTACTATCTTGCCACACCCACCATACTCTTCAGATCTAGCCCCATGCGACTATTTCCTATTTCCAAAACTTGAAAAAGTTCTTATCTGGTCGCCGTTACAAGTCCCGAAAAGCCATAAGCTCGGCCATTAGTCCGTAACTCAGAGGTCTACCTAAATCTGCGTACCGTTACACATTTCAGAAATGAATTCAGAGATTGAAATTAAGTATTTCAAACTGCGGAGAATAACATGTATTATGAAGGGATACAGTGTTTATTTCACTATGTTGAATGTTTTTGAGATATTGTACAATACACATTACATATCGAACAACCCTCGCACAAACATAAGTTTTGTATTTTACAAAAATTCGTTAATTTTTATTCCCAAGAACCAAACATATTTTGTAGATTTTTGTTCTGCTTTTTTTTTTTTTTTTTTTTTTTTTTTTTTTTTAACTTTACACTACACTCGATTTTGATGTGACCTAAATAAACACCTAGACATTTTACAAATTATTTTTGTTAACAGAAATTTAATGAATATTAGCGTCAACAGTATTTTTGTATAGTTGTATGGACCAAGTAAATGCATTCAAACGACATGCTGCGATACTTGTGTTGACCAGCCGTGATAATTATCTTGATATCGCGACTTATTTTTTGTAACTTATGGAACACAAGTATCGCGGCACGTCGTGTTATATATCTCAACTTTTTGTGTTGCTATCACAACTTTCCATGATAATAACTTAAGTCAAGATATTAAGTCGACATGTTGAGATAATTTTATGTCGACTAAAATTATGTCGATGTCAGAAATAAGCCACCATAGTTTTCCCGTAATAACGACGTTTTTTCGGGATCATTTGACGTAAACGTTATCCATTTCATTCCGCACAAACGCCAAAAGGTATTGATCTCATGGTATGCTGGCGAGTTTCATTAAATCACATTCTTTTAATGTCGGAAACGGAAATACGTCAGTTTCCCCCTCGTCATTCAATAAATATTCTACATTAATGTTTTCTATAAAATTATTTACCTTATTTATATTTATGGTTAAACATTTATAAAAATTTACATAAAAGCTATAGAGGTCATGCATCATTTATGTATTACTTGATGCGATTTTGTCATGCGTTGATTTTGCTTAAGACAAAAGAGCTATGTATTGATATTTCTAAGCAAAAAAATACGATACTGTATAACGAGAAACATTCGCGATGTATTAATATTCGCGATGTTCGCGGTGAAGTCTCAACCGCGAAAGTTAATACGCCGCTAAGTTTTCTACTTGTTAAGAAAAATATTAAAGATCTTATGTAATGTGTTTACCTACGATTTAAGTCTTAAAACCGTAAAATTATGTCTGTCGCCTATACTTGACCAAATCTTAAGCAAATTAAGCATTAAAATAATTCTTACTTATTATCAAAACTGATGAATAAAATAGTAAATATCACATTATATACATAAATACAAATCCATATCTGATTAAAACAGACGCACAGTAGATAAAATCCAGCAGTCACTATTAAAAACGGCGAAACGGAAGTTGATCTACTACTCAGAGAACATAACACAATGTAGTTGATCAAATCTGTATTACACTTATATCTATACGCTACTAAATTGAAAGTTATCTCCCTTGCACAAGCTCTTCGACCGCGAAAGTAAATACACGCGAACACATTTCTGAATGTAAAACCGCGAAAGTTTCTACCCGTAAATATTTCTCGTTATACAGTATGTTTTTTCCATCTTCTAGCCTTTTGATTCTGACCTTACGAGAGCATCCTTAACTTTATTATTGAATATATAAAAAAAATACCTGTTAAATTTCGATGTGCCATATGTGCACATTTTGGAAATTCATTCCTCATCAGTGACACTAGGGGCCGAAAAGTTTGATAGTTAAAAAAAATAAGCCAAACAGTTGAAAATTAATCTAAAATTCCAAAATTATTTGATTCGAAATCCAGCTAAGGAATGCTTTGCAAGAGGGAACAAACCTTAGTTTAAATAAATTTCAAAAATTAAGACGGTTGAAAGTTTTGAATATAAGAATATTAGCTCATTTACCAAATTTCCGGTATCCTATTTATATCGAAATCCCTAGACAACGTATTCTCCAAGAATTCCTCCCTATAGCGGAATAATTGACATGCACAAATTCTGAACGCAATGTACGTAATTTGGTGCGGGATTACCTCAGGTTGTTACGTATTTTATTCGGTAAATAGTGAACACCGGAGTTTTAATCGCTTTAACAGACTGAAAATCATTCATCGCGATTACGGGTTTCGTTATTCTGAATTATATTACAATCAAAATACATTGATAGTTAAGAAAAAAAAAACACGATAAACCGTGTTCTCCTGAAAAAAATATATACAAATACATTTACTAGACCCGTGCAGTAAAGAAATGTTTTATTGACATGACATTGATATATTTTGACTGAATCAATTTCAGTAATTTTTTTGTTCAATATTCTTTATCTTATCACGTGATGCAAAAATATTTTTGTTTCGAATAATTGATCGAAATTTTTTTTATTTTGTTTTGTAAACTTTGCTAAATATAATGCTTATTATTATCATCGCGTATGTAAATATTAAAATTTGAAATCATTATTTCAATACCTTTAAAACAATACTTATCGAGAAGTGACGAATTTAGCTTTCGATACCCTGGACCCCTTTTTCTGAAAATGATTTTGAGAGTCCCGTGATAAAAAGATAATGATTTCGATTTTGTAATATGAAACTTTGTTGAAAATAAATACCTTTTTTTTTGTTAGTTTGTCCTGCTTATTCAGACCTTAGAAACAGTTTTTTTACCCAAGTATTTTTGTCATTGGCCAAACATTTATAAATTTAATTATCTTATGAGTGGTTCCAGGCACTATTTAAATAATGAACTGTCAACAGGTTTATTTTGCATATAAGTATAGAGAAAAACTACCGTTATTATTGCTGGGTATTTTTCTAGCTATGACGGAATCAATATTTGTAATATAATTTTTTTGACATAAAGATATAGTCAATTCTGGATTTTGGTACACCATTTGTATCACACCACGTGTACCCCAATTTATCCTCATTCGCCATGGGCCACAAATCAAATTACTCCAGATCATGTATTATATTATATTCCTAAGTGTTAGCTCCTTTGTCATTTTAATATTGAAAATGACAATTAAAATCAAAATCGAGTCATTTATTGTATTGTGTTTTATCCAATTTTAAGCTTTTCTGTTTTGTTTTTTTTCACATTATCGTTTTTGGCGAATACACGTTAAGCATACAAAAAAAGTTGATCATGTTCATTAGTTTAAACAGTATATATTTTGATTCAGTAATCATACATACAGACAAAATTTACATAACATAAATAAGGGATTCTAGAACAAGAGTAAGGCTCTTATTTACTAGAAAACAAAGAAAACGTTTCAAATTATAATAAAATATAAAATATTGAGTTATACTCGCAAAAGCGCTGAAGATTTACTGTCCGATTCACGTCTGCCGTCGCACTAGTTTTTCAAGGTTTTAAAAGAGATATCAAAATATTTTGTAGCATGTCACATACCGTTATGACGTATGCATTTTGTCGTAACTATCTGACACCAAAATAAATTGCATTTAGTGTCTGTCGGACTATGTCCCTCCACTATACACACTTTTTTTCTTCTTATGTTTTACATTGGTTATTAAAGTGGTCACTAATCAAACGTTTTTGTGTAAATTTCAATTTTAACCTAGATTTTTACTTTGTTTTTGGGATTGTGACAGTGGCGTAGCTACAGACAAATGAATGTGCATGCTTTACTAATATTAAAGTTGAATATCAAGTATCCAAGTATCTGAATTGAGGGGACGAAGTCTCCGAATATCTAGGGGGTCCGGGGGCATGCTCTCCCGGAAAAAAAATATTTCAAGAAGTCACGAGACGCATTTTCCTGATATCTTGAAAGTAAATTTAACATTGTTTTTATTTCAGAACAGACCCTATTATTGTTGAAATAAGTGAATCATGTTATTCTAATCTGACAAGAAGCTTATCTTCGTTAAAGAATTTTTCATCACGACATAATTATGATCATCCCATGGATTTTGTTGTTACTAAATGCAATAAAAAAAAAAAACAATAATAGTAATAAGAAACGAATTAATTTGAGAATTCCTTTTTATGTAAAACTGACTTTTCAAAATATTTGAACAGGTTGATCTGTTTACAAGTCAGACATACGGTCCAGATACCAATCAAATTTAAAAAACTGGGCATTTCTAGATTTAGCTGCAGCAAAGCTATCTATGAATTTGTAGATATCTACAGGACAATCCCTGTGAATGTGTAAAATCCCAATAGATAATAACCGATCTGTTGTCATTGTGGATCTAAGAAATGTTTTAATCCTCTTCATGGAACTAAACGAACGTTCAGCAGATGCTCTGGAAACTGGCATTGTCGCAAGAATCTCGAAAATATTAGAAATATTTGGATACAGATCAGAATTGGTTTGTTCCAATACAGCACACAACTCAGTTGGTATTTCATAGTCGGGAGCCAATGACCACCTCGCTCTCCACCGCTTTATCTCTTGGTCGTAGGCCTGTCGGTCAGTTAGATCCGCGCTGAACGCATCATAGATAGCAGTGGTGTTAAGAATCTACCCTCGCTATCAATTAGTCGCGATTGCAATTCGCCAATGAGATGATCTAAAAACACAAAGTACAAGCTCACTTTCCAGTATTGCTTTGGGTCAACCATCTGGTAATTTGCACGATTTTGCTGTCGCCTAACTTGTCTAGGTACCACAGGTTCAATATCAAATTCGGCGGCCATTTCTACAGCGGTATTATACAGCGTGTCCCACACGTTATCATCTGCCCGTTCATTCATAAACATCTGTATTACAGTTTTACTCTCCTGTACGGCTTCAAGTAAATCACACTTGACCGATTGTAAGTGCTTAGACAAAGCAACTGTGCCGCTAAGTATGTGATCCGTTATAATTAGTGCGATAATAAACTCGAAGCGGAGTATAGCACCTAGTCTTGCACTTGCTTTCTCGTCACCATCCGCCTGAAGTGCCTCCAAACTGCTTACCACCACGGAGAAAGACGACTTAAAAGTATGCAGTGCGTCTGCACGACTTGACCATCTGGTCTCGCATAATGTGCGAAGCTTGGTTCGTTTATCCATCTCTCCTTTTGCAAACTCGTTTGAATTGAGCTCTTCTTTAAACTTTAAAAGTCTTTTGGCGGAGTAGTCGAAAGCAAACGCGATATCCTGAACTGTTGCCATGACTGTTCTGACACAGGCTAGTGAAGATGAGTGAACAAGCGCTAGATTCAGCTGATGAGATTTGCAATGCACGTAATTAGCATGGGGAGCAGTTTGTTTGATGATAGCTTGAACACCTTGAAATTTTCCAGACATATTTGCAGCACCATCATAGCCTTGAGCTCTTAACTTTGTTATGTTCAGTCCAAAGTCCTCCAGTTTTTGTAGAATTGACCTTGCCAAATACTCCCCTTTTGTACTATCTGCTTCTACAAAGCAGACGAAGTCCTCGTGTATATTTATACTATCCCTTTCTTTACACAAATAGCGCAGACATATTGATAACTGTTCTTTTGTAGACTTATCTGTGCACTCATCTGCCAATATTGCGAAAAACTGTGCTTGTTTCACCTTTCCTAAAATTGAATTGGTCACTTGTGATGCACATATTTGAAGTATCTCGTTTTGTATATCTGGAGAAGTGTACCTATATTTCACGTTTGGGTTGTTAAGATGATTATACAGTACCTCATCACCTTGACTAAATGCTTGCAAAATTGCCATAAAATTGCTTTTATCTTCGGTATGGCCTCTAATTGCAATATTTTGTTTCGCACATAGAAGCAAAACTTCAATTATTTTTTTCAGAATATGTCTATTTCTAGCAACATAATCTTTGTGTGAATAACTAATTGATGACAATATTGATTCTTGTTTTCCTGTAGCAACACCAAGGAACCTCTCTGAAAAAGTCTTATTATGATTGTGGGATGAACTTAATTCATGTCGTTTTACATACGTAGAGAAATTGACCCAATCAGAAATCGGTGCTATGAAAGATTTCTCCTTACTCTCTGCACTACCAAAGAGAACACAATGTACACAATAGACTGCATCCTTAGAAACCGAGTATCTCATCCAGCTATGATCTTTAAGCCAGTTAACATTGAATTTACGTTCTCGATTATAAATTATCCTGTGAAGTACAGAATAAAATGACATGTATGTTAGATTTCATTATGATTGACTAGGTGAAATATATTAAATCCAATACAAAATTACCAATCTGTAATCTAAGTGAAAAGATAAAGTAACAAGAGCACCGCCTATCGGAGCATTATACGCCCGTGTCATATCAAGTAGAAGTATTTGCCAGAAGTATAAAGAAAAGGCGTATGGACCGGACGAGGCAAAGTTAAAATAGAAGTTGATCTTTGAACTCAACCTGTGACCTTGACCTTCAATACTCTGACCTAAATTTTATACACGACACACTGCCTTCCCATAATACATGTTTGGTATAAGTTTCATCTTGATATTCTAATCGAGTCAAAAGATATGAACCGGACAAGAAAAATGTTAACGTACGGACGGACGGACAGACAGACGGACAACGCCATACCATAATACATCCCGTTACAAAGCCGTATAAAAATGCATGATTAAGAGTAATTGTACACGTGAACCCCAAACAGAAATGGAAGTAAGACCGGGTTTCTCCTGAAGGGTGAGGGTCTCCGACACCCGTGACATGTACTTTGTAAAACATGAAAGTGGGGAAAAACCATGTAGAAACTATATGTGGTGTGCTAAATATCTAAAATAAGTTTAGATACAGATACATCATATCTATTGATAAGACACTGATGGCGCTAAATCCGGTAATGATGTCTTGGGGGAGGGGAGGGGGGCTAAACTACTTTTTTGTAAGCTGGCAGCCAGTACACAGCCGAACAAGAAAATTTCATATTAGTTAGCTCTTGAAAAGTGTATTTAAGTTGTGACACTATACAATAATCTTTAATTACAAGTATTGAAATATTAGACAGTATCAAGCGAAGTAGTATTGTTCAATCGAACTTTGGGGCTCAGATGGAAGAGCTAAAGCGTATTTTTCTCTTTTTTGTTTTTAAAGATTTTACCTGTTCGGGAATTTATATAAATGGGCATTTTCCCAAAGAGCGTCTGTAACAAGCAATTTCTTTTTCATGGCGTCGTCGATATTACTTCTGTTAACAGTACCTAAATCTGTATATGAAGGACCATATTGTTTGTTCCCGGTGTTGGCCGCACAACTTTGAGTGTCCAGCGTTGTCGAGATCTGTACTTCTTTCTTGTTTAACTCACTTTCAGATTGTGGTTCGATCTTTTTAAAAAAAACCATCGATTTTTTTCGTCGTCATCGTGTTTATGGATTTTTTTGGCATTTACAGGAAGAACCAGTACGTACATAATAAACTGAACCCAAACAGTAGCAGATCATAAAACGGTTCCGGTGAAAAACTACTTGAAAAGTGTAACAATCGATATTACTGTTATTGGTATTATTTTGAAGCCTATTTATTTAACCATATTTTCAACATAAAAATGATGTGCATGCTCAAGCATGCAAGCATAATAGCCAGCTACGCCACTGTGTGATATGGACAAGGACTAGTATGTTTGTTTTATTTAAATTCCATTTAGTTAAGCTCGTCAGCAAATTTACAGAAAGCGGTTGCCGGATTAGATTTGCCTTTACATTTATTTGCAAATAATTTTAGGCAAAAGGTATAATCTGTGAATTTATCATTTTTGACCGGGGGGGGGGGGGATTAAAGTGTTTTCATCACATGTAAAATATGGAATTTTTTTTTATTAAATAGTTGGATTGCAGTGTAGATAAGGGCTCTTGCTAATAACGTTGTAAAATTGTCATATATAGTAGAACATAGTGAAGCTGCCAGGTTTAAAATTGTAAAATTGTCATAAAGAGTAGAACATAGTGTGGAGCTGTCAGGTTAAATATTTCAGCTGTTGTAACTGTACGATCTGAAAAAAATGCACTTATTTGACATTAATGAATAGATGGATGAGTGGATTAAAGGTGATTACGCCCCAGTCAAGAATCTCCACTAACTTCAAGACGGTCAGTTCAGAAATGGTGGAAGAAACTGGAGAAAAACAGCGACCATCGGCAAGCCGACTAAAAAGCTTTTTTTTACACTAGGATCTACCCGGGGGGGGGGGGGGGGGGGAGTCGAACCTAGACAGTGAGTGGCGTTGTGATCCGTAAGCGCGCTTGAATCTACTAAGCCCCGTGTACATTTGCACAAAGAGTATTTATTCTACCTTTCCGGTTTTTTTTTAAATGAAAATTAGGAACTTGTTTTTTACGAAAAACTTGAAATATATATATATATATAAAACACATTCTTTTTTAAGTTAATTATTAATAATTAAAAGAACTTCGTCAATGGCTTTTAATTTATTCGAATCATGGATCAAAAGATTGTGGTCGTGTAGCTTGTGCTACCGTTGTTGGAGATGAAACAGTAAGTATCTGTATTCCGAATGAAGGCTCCATATTCACAGCTGAGGCTCAAGCTATAATACTTGTTTTAGGGTTTAATTCAAAACTGCCTTATAACAATTTTATTATCTGTACTTCGGACAATAAAGAGCGGAAAATTACCTAATTCGTGAAATTCTGGAACTGCGTACATCGATATCAATAACATACATTGTATGTAGTATTAGATTTTAATAAGATAATTAATTTCTGTTGGTTACCTAGTCATGTTGGTATTAAAGGTATCGAAAAGGCCGATTCAGCTGCTAAAACAGCATTATCTAAACAAATTACTGCCGGTGTAATGAAGAATTTTGACCCAGGTTGAAAAGTGACCGGGGGGGGGGGGGGGGGGGGGCTTATATTTCAACGTTGAAAATTGAGACTAGCTGTGTTGAATTACGACCCTACCCCATTGAAAACTGAACCAGGTCGTGGAATTTTGATCAGTAAACCGGGTCTAAATTCAACAGGTTAAAACAGATAATACTAATAAATTGATGTTTTTTTAAATTGTTGATTTTTTTTTTTTTTTTTTTTTTTTTTTTTTTTTTTTTGTGGTTTGTATGGTGTACTGTCTTGTCGGGCATATTTTCGTTATATGGTGTATTACACCGTGTTCCTGTTGCAAAGTACATGTTTTAGCTGCAAGTCCCTTTTTTCTATTTAGTCAGTCTACAATCGTCTACCAATTTTCTGTATCCTCTACGACTTTTGACCAAGAATTCTGAAGTTCTAAACATGTTGAGGGCGAGGGCGGATGTATTCAAAATTATTATTAACTTTTTCGAATACCAATCGGGACAGATTCTAGTGTGACATCTAGAAAGATTGTCGCTTGCAGAAGGTCGGTGGTTATTTTTCTGGCACTCCGGTTTTCTCCAACATCCTTACACTGACCATCTCGATATAAATGAAAGAATCTTGACTGGGGCGTTAAACTCTAATATATAGTTTTCCTAGAAATTATTGAAGAATTCTGATAAAACCGAATTTCTAAAACTATTCATTAATCACAATGAATACACCAATAAAGTAATACTTTGTTAGTCTACTATTTCCCGAAATACCAATGTGTTTGAAATATTATAAAATGTTCTCAATAATCTCTAGGAATAATGTAAGTAAATTTGATTTTTTTTCTCAAAAATGAAATAACTGAAAAAGTAACAAATAGCTTTCTCCACTCAATTTTTTTAATTGGTGATCAATTGACAGTGATTTGCAAAACAAAAGGTATCTAACGTGCATTCTAAAGATGATTAAGGTAAATTTCAAACTAACGACGGAGAAATGAAGACTGAAAATTCAACCAGCAGAATTAAAATACAAGACAACACTTGAGTACCCGAGACCAATACATAAACGACGTGATATGTGCTACACGTTTAATGAATGGTGTGGTTAACATTTTTAAGTTACTGTACAGGAAGAGATCTCGGGAATGAATATTTAAACATTGTCCTTCTTGTATCAAACAATATCCCTCTGTACAATTAAAATGCATCTAGTGTTCATGAAAATTAAAGTGACACATTTTATGAAATGGATCGATACCCACTTTGAGATGGTGAGGTTCAATTGCTATTGGATTTTCATCCACTAACCAAACAATAACTTTAACATAATCAAAATTTCGAAATAAACAACTTTCAGTAAACAAGTGTGAAAAATAGCATAAATGTTTAGAGAAAATAGGACCATTATAAAATATTTTGATACGGCCGAACAAATATTGACAAACGAGAGTCAATTGTATTTTGCAATCGGATAATTGTATAATTATCAAATGCATACAATTGCACGAAAGCCTAATGGACTCGGTTTGAAAAAAAAATCGCGCCAGTAATAACTTTCGCGAAATAACACATAACTTTCGCGTAATAATGCGTAACATTTTATAAAGGTAACTTATTATTTTATCTGTTCTTTTTGTTGTCTTTTATTGGCATGGTTAAAATAAAAAAAAGAGATCGTGTGTTTGTGCCATCAAGTTGACAATATATTTGGTTTGCAAAGTTTACATCTGAAAAAGTGCTCCCTAACAGTCGAAATAAAAGATCTAAAAAGTTGACATCCATCTCTAACAAGTCGTCACAATAATCCTACAAGTAAAAAAAATCATTGTCGAGTCGACATTATTATTTTTTGACAAGTGAACAGAAAATCCGACAAGGGGCTAAACATTTGACAAGTCAACATAAAAATCTAACAAGTGATGGTAGAAATATGCTGTAATTCTGGAATTTAAAAAAAAAACCCACTCAACCCATGCCGATTGCTCAGTATCATAATAGGCGTTGCTGTCGGATGTACTATGTTATGATTTACTGATTTCTATCTAGTTTTATTCTGGATTAGAATTGGATTGTGGGGAGGGTCAATATTCAACAGGGTCAATTTTCAACGAAACGAGGTCATAATTTGTCGAGTAAAAAAATTATCAACCTGTTGAAAAATGACTCCGGGTATAGATTTCACGAATTTTGGTCTCAATTTTCAACGTTGAAAAAGCACCCCGGTTTAATATTCAACGTTGAAAAATGAACCCCGGGCCACTTTTCAACCTGGGTCAAAATACTTCATTATACCGGCCTGTTTGATTTCAAACCATTGATATATAATTATATCAATGATCAGTGGCCAAATCGATGCTGTAGAATCGGCCATGATTTCAAATAAATATGATTTTTATAATTTATTATCCAGTCTTTTATGTATAAATCTTCTGTGTTATTGCTGGTTTTTATCAGTTTAGTAATATTTTAAAATTTTCTAATGTATTTAATTTTAACATCTGTTTAATTCTTATACAGTTATATTTAACAAATTTTTGCCGCGACTGATAGCTGCAATTATGTTTATCCGGCACTAAAAAAACGCTCTTTAAAATATAAAATACAGTAAATCTTGTTTTTCCTGAACCCTTTTTTTAAAAAAAAATTTCAAATTTTTATTATTATTATTATTATTATTATTATTTTGTTTTGTCTTGACTAAGTAAAAAACGAGTGACTACATGTATTTTGAAAACTGGATCAGATGTAAATGAAATAGGCATACATAACGAAGTTTTACTGTAAAAAGCCTGAAATCTTTTAAAACCTTGTTTTAAATAGTTAAAAAATAATAAAATTATTGTTTTAAAGGTATTTAAAATAATGGTGGCAAGATTATATTCTGTATCAATGTCCGAACAGCGATCGGAACATCGTTCGGCCTTCAAGTGCCGTCGTGCTTTGCGTTAGGTACGACGAAAAAGGCCGAGTTTTGTTCCGATTGCTCCGAACAGCTGCTATTTAACTGCACCGGCGAAGATTCTTCTGATAGGTAATTGAAGACGGAAACACTTTACCAAAATGCAATTTCACTTTTAATTCTTGATCGATTTAAACAAACATACAGGTCTGCGCATACGTTCAAATCACAACCCCAAACTATGAAAAATAGCTAATTTAGTTAAGCACATCAACTTTCACCTGAGAAGTGAGACCAAGCACTGTTCCGGAAGGGTAAACACCTTCTATCTAGCTAGCTACATCTGGATTTGATTGCGATATCACTAGGTCAACAGTTTATTTCGGATTTTCCTTCACTTTAATCTTGCAAATTGGAAATCCTAATTAATACTTTTATTAAGTGTAAAGATGTAGAAAGAGTTCACGGTGTCATTTTGAAGTTCTATATCAACTGCAATTACATTTGTCGAAAGTATTCAAACACTATTTATTATTTTGTCCGTTATTGGTCCCCAACTTATTCCTAGCGGCACATATCAAAACTATTGCATAGAAATTCGAACGACTATTATTATTATTATTATTATTATTATAATTAACAACAACCAGGATAGCAATAGCAGCCATCTTGATGTTGTACCACAAACCTAATTTGAAAAATATTCCACAATGTTTATTATTATTATTATTATTATTATTATTATTATTATTATTTCCGAATTCGAATGGAGTGGGGGTAAATGTGTTTAACAGCCCCGTCAAGATTAATAGACTTATGTCGAAGCGGTCAGATCAGGAATGATGGAGAAAACCGAAATAACAAAGAGAAAAATCACATATCTTTTGCAAGCGAACTGAAGAATTTCCCAAATTAGGATATGCACCAGTAGGATTCGATCCGCAGGGTGGTGAGAGGCGCTGTAAACAGTGGGCGCGCTTTTAACAGCCGCCGGCCACTTACGTCATGATCTCATCAAGATAAGGCATTTACAAACACTCGTCAACTAAACTTATACATTGAAAAAAAAAAACGTTTTGAGACTAAGTAGTCGAATTCAGTAAGTACTTGGCGCCTCGTTGTAAATAAAATATAGAATCTATTTTGATGAGACGTTAAACACTAGCTTAACTAGGTCAAAAAGTTTTGCGACTTAATATCACACACACACAAACACACACACACACACACACACACACACACATATACATATATATATGACCTATGTAAGTTAAGCTTATGCTTTACCTATAGTTTAAAGTCTACACACATTTTCAGAAAATCGCCAGATATATAGGTCACCTGTAACTTATCATAAATGCTTTATTGACAATACATTGTAAGCGAACAGTTATTATACCGCAACAATTAACAGTTCGTAACCACCCGATTTCAGAAAATATAGCCCATTGTAAAGTAGGTCAACCCGCGGTCTCAATTGTATATAGCTCCACCCACCTGATTGGAATTTACATTCCATATCGCTATGTTTTTAAAGAAAAAAAATTTAGTATTTTCCGAAGCTTGTATTTGATTGGTCAGAATAACCCTCAACCTAATCATGATCGAAAATGTGTATTACCACACATACACCTACTATGATACAACTTTCAAACACTTCACTTATACCTCATAGTCATCGGATTTCCGATTCATCACCCTGACTTGCCTTTGATTTCCGGCGAGTTTGGTTTTTACGAATTTTTCTGTGGAGGGCTGCGGACGATACTGTCCATTGATTGGTAAGTCCTAGGGGTCGTGAAACTTTAAGTCCAGGCCAAATCTGACTAATTCAATATTTTAGCCCATTCAGTAAGTGGCTTGTTTTACTTGTAGCTAATTTTGAACAAACTGAAAGTAGATTTAGATGATGTAAAATATTAAATATAATCGACGCTCAATTTAATTAAGTACATACAAGCATATAGACAAATTGTTGATTTATTATTATTATTATTTATTTATTTATTTATTTATTTTTTTTATTTTTGTTACCTCGGAGATAACTCGGTTTCAAATCCACACCTTTGAATCATTATAACTATTTTAAGGTTTTCTAAAGCATTATTGTATCCTTGGGCATCCAAGCGACCTTTTTATTTTTTTTAATTTTTTTTTGAATACATTGCTATTTATTTATTTATTTATTTATTTATTTATACAGGTGTACTACTACTTTAATTACAAATTTATTTCATATTGAAACAGAAATCGGCAAGGAATGTTTGACTCATCAAACATTTCCAAGACCTCAATCAGCCTAAAAAAGCCTTGAATTTGTTCTTCAGTTAATTTAATTTCAGTTAAATACAACTAAGTGACTTGAATTTATTTGATTTAATGTGGTTTTACCTCCCGGTCAAGAATATTTCACTTATATCGAGACATCAGCACTATAGGTAAAGTGGTAGACATTTTGACCTTGACAGTGCGCTTTGGGCAATGTGCAGGTGTGTATGTTTGTGTGTGGTTCTTTAGCCTGCAAAACCTGCGGTGACACGGGATATTGGTTTTTAAGGTCTTCTCCTAAGTTCCGGAGTGACTTTCATTTCTAAATGCAGAGTGCTTGGAGAAAGAACAGTCACTGCCAATTTTCCAGTATTGGTCAAACATTGCCGGGGTTCAAACCTCAACCTCCCACATACGAAGCGAGCACTCTACCAACTGAGCTACCGTGGAGGAACAATAATGTTGTTTAGTTTAGATTTCAAATCATTATACCATGATCCACCATGATCCATCATAAGCGACTTCTGATAAATTACAAAGAAAGTCAGTCTCAAGCGAGGTCTGGTTCTAAACACACATGTGCCAAATTTCATTAAAATCAACGAGTCTAAGGTTATCATCCGGAAACTAATTTTCTTTTAATACTATCTTATTGACCTTGACCTTTGACCTAGTAAACGCTAATTGGGTCAGAGTGACTTCTGTATTGAGTTATTATTTGGAAACTTATTTCTAAAAGTATCCGTTTTTCAGTAATAGTAACTTCAAAATCAGTCATAAACAGCGACTCTCTATTCCAAATTTTTATTATTACACAAAACCCTTTATTTCTTCATAATCTTATGACCTTGATCTTTAATTTCATGACCCAAAATTTATTTATGAACTTTAGCAATGTTTGTATAAGCCAAAACGTCATATTGTTCATACCCGTTAAAACTAATATGCTTAAAACACTTCTATCACTACTAATCGTGCCGTTACTCAAAACTCAAAATGTCCCTAAAACGGGATCAACTAATGATTCCCATCCCTAACATATTCAGTGTTTTATAGTTACTGGACCAATCACTTCAAAACAAAAATAAGTTTCTAAAATAACTGAAATTAAACGCTCGTTGACTGCTCTTGAAGGACAATTTACAATGACCATGAGGAACCGCCTCAGACTGAGTGGACATTAACTTGATCATGTTCAGAAGAAATGATACTTTTGCACAGTTCAAAAGCACAATCACCAATGAATAAATAAAGGTCTTTAAAATTTTATAATTGCATTTATGAGGCAGAAAATATTATTCCCACGACACCAGTTGTTTGACAATACTTAAGTATCGTATTTAAGCATTTAATATTTATTTTATCTTACAATGCAATAAATGTTGTATAAGCATATAATAAAATGATCACTTTAACAAACGGTCAGTTACACCCAAGTCATTTGCTAACATAAATGTCCGAGGTTAGCGGAGCTGCACAAAAATAGCAACGTACACAGTAATGTTCGGAAAAAGGAGCATCACCCCCCCTCTTCTCCCAGTGGTTTTTAAATTGTAAGTAGAATAGAAAATATAGATTTATGATTTATTTTTAAATAGTGCCTTTAATTTGATTTCATTTATTTAGTAAAAATGATAAATAAATAAATAAATAAATAATATTTATTCAGATTTTGAATTTTTTAGACTTGGCAGGATTCTGGTTTTTATTCAGATCCTGGATATGCTTTATTACAAGAGTGTGAAATTATTTGATCAGGTTTTATTATTTTATCTGATAATAAAAAATTCACTATATTTTAGAGAATGAGATGGTGCAGATTTTATTAAGTATTATTGTATCAAGAATGTTTAAACATAGATCTGTGTTTTCTTAATATTTTAGGTCTTATTTAAGTTGAAACTATGTTTTATATATATTTGTTTTTTAAATGTTTAAACAGTGTCTCATAAGTCTTTTAGGCTGGACTCGGTGGCCGAGTGGTCTAAAGCGCGCGCTTACGGATCACAGAGCCTCTCACCGCAAGGGTTCGAATCCCACTCGGGACAGATACTAGTGTGAGAAAGTTTGTCAGTTCGCTTGCCGAAGGTCGATGGTTTTCTCCGGGCACTCCGTTTTCCTCAACCATCCAAGAACTGACCGCCTCGAAATAAGTGAAAGATTCTTGACTGGGGCGTAAAACACCATTACTCCACTCCACTCCACTCTGTTAGGCTGGATATCATAAAGTGTTTTAGATGCTCCATTATTTATATTTATTTTATATAATTTTTTAGTTTACCGCATGTAAATTTACCAGTACGTTACCGCAATACAAGTATGTTTTGGAAAAACACGAATAACTATTAATTAAATGAATCTAAATTAAAATTTTGGGATGTAAACTCGTCCTTTTTTATAATGTATAATGTAACAATTTTAGCACTCTACAATTTGCCATTTTTAGGGTTATATTTGATGGAACTTTATACTAACACAAAACGCTCATTATTTTGAAGAAAAATGTCCTGTATTTTCTGAAGATTTCCAAGTCGATTATTTTGCATTTTGCCCATTATTAATATTGATTGTGTTTTAATTATTTTTTTCTTACGCCAGTGCATCGAATCGATGCATGTGCGAAATTTTTTATTTTTTTTAATAAAAGGAAAAATTTTAAAAATTGCACACATGGCATTATATTGCGAAATTTTTTGAATATTTGATTTTATAAAAATTCTTAATTTCACATATGACACGTTGACGAACATAATGAGTTGTTCAAAACTCTGTGACCTTAACTAAATTGTCAGCGAAAAATTTGAATCTTGTGTACAAGTCATGTTTTTTTTTAACTTCCAAAGTTAATGCATACATTTGTTATTCTCGAACAAAAATAAACCCGAAAACATTTTTGTCTAAAATAATAGTATTTGTTTTTAATATCGTTTTGAATTTTCACTAACCATTTGGTTAAACTAAATAAATTTGAACAGCCTGGATTTATCTTTTTTTGTAACAGTTTTCAATGACGTTTTAACCCTTGTTCAACCGGGATTTATCTTTTTTGTAACAGTTTTCAATGACGTTTTAACCCTTGTTCAACCGGGATTTATCTTTTTTGTAACAGTTTTCAATGACGTTTTAACCCTTGTTCAACCGGGATTTATCTTTTTTGTAACAGTTTTCAATGACGTTTTAACCCTTGTTCAACCGGGATTTATCTTTTTTGTAACAGTTTTCAATGACGTTTTAACCCTTGTTCAACCGGGATTTATCTTTTTGTAAAAGTTTTCAAGGACGTTTTAACCCCTGTTCAACCGGGATTTATCTTTTTTGTAACAGTTTTCAAGGACGTTTTAACCCTTGTTCAACCGGGATTTATCTTTTTTGTTTGTAACAGTTTTCAAGGACGTTTTAACTCTTATTCAACCGGGATTTATCTTTTTTGTAACAGTTTTCAAGGACGTTTTAACCCCTGTTCAACCTGGATTTATCTTTTTTGTAACAGTATTCAATGACGTTTTAACCCTTGTTCAACCCAGATTTATCTTTTTTGTAACAGTATTCAAGGACGTTTTAACTCTTGTTCAACCTGGAATTTTATTTTTTGTAATAGTATTCAATGATGTCTGTACTTGGAGAGATAGTCTAGCTTAGATTATTTATTTGCCAGTTTAATTATATTTAACTGAGTTAAAATCATTCAAACTAAGAACATTTTAGTTTATTTAATTATTGTGACTTTTCCGTTTCATATATAGGTATAAGGCTATTTTTTCACTCGTTGTATGTGTGTTATCTATCTGATGTCGTCGGTGATATCGTTATCGTCAGATTGGTTTTACTATCAAACATAATTGGGTTTTAATGCATTTTTAACGTCGCTTCACCATTTTCTCAGCTTTTTGCGACAATGAAAGTATAGTTTATCGAAAATTGTACCATGTATTGTCAGACATTTTTCAACTTTTTTTTGCGGGAATTAATAGATAGTTTGTCGCATATTGTTCTACATATTATCAATTTTAAGCATCTTGCGACAATTGAAGGATGGCTTGTCGCATATTGTTCTATGTATTAACAGACAATTTTAAGCCTTTTGCGACAATTAAAGGATGGTTTGTCGCATACTGTTCTACATATAATCAGACAATTTTAAGCCTTTTGCGACAATGAAAGGATTGTTTGTCGCATATTGTTTTATTTATTATCAACAATTTTAAGCCTTTTGCGACAATTAAAGGATTGTTTGTCGCATATTGTTCTACGTGTTATCAGACATTTTTTAGCCTCCCGCGACAATTAAAGTATTGTTTGTCGCATTTGTATTATTGTACGTATTATCAGACAATATAAGGCTCCTGCGACGATGAAAGGACGGTTTGTCGCATAATGTTCTACGTATTATCAGACAATTTTAAGCCTTTTATTGCGACAATTAAAGGATGGTTTGTCGCATATTGTTTTTCGTATTATCTGACAACTTTTGGCTTTTTGCGATGAAGAAAGGTTGCTATGTCTACGTTGCATCAGAAAATTTAGTTGTTTTTTTTTTCGAAAGATAGTGATTAACGTCACTTAAGATTTTGATTATCAGATAATGTGATAGATCCAATACAATTACATATACTCATGTTGTGCGGGAGTTTTTGTCATTAAATTAGATCCTTGGTGCTGAAGGAAATCTCCCTAGTCAACCAAACATAAATACATGTAGATTTAACACACGAGAGAGAGAGAGAGAGAGAGAGAGAGAGAGAGAGAGAGAGAGAGAGAGAGAGAGAGAGAGATGATACGCAGACATATACTTGCTCGAGAAAGAGAGATAGGGGGTATTGATATTCTCTCTATCTCACTATTTCGTGTGGGTTTTTTATTTTATTTTTTATGTACAAACCCCTAGGTTTTATGTGCATGTAGAATATGTATAATAAGTATGGTTTCAAAAATTTACAGTGAAATCTGTAATACAAAACAATTTTTAATTATTTATTTATAAGAAAAAATGCTTCAAAGATTAATCACTACTTATTGAATAAAATTGCCTAGGATACCCTAAATATCAGCATTTTTGGGAAAAAAATATTTTAAGAATAGAAAACTTAGCAAAAAATGGAATGGATGATCAAAAAAGCTAATCTTAGGCCTGTTAGTGTCGGGAGGTCTATTTTAGACTCGAAACGGTAGGGTGGAATATATAAAACACAAATTTCTATTTTCGATTTTAAATTCAGCGCGATATTACAGTTAATTAAATATTCCGTTCATCGACCAATCAAAAGACGCGTTGTGGTATTCCCTGGTATGTCATTGAGTTAAATATAGATCCTTGAGTTTTCTTATTTTCCTTACATGTTTAATATAAAATGAATTTGTAAAATTAAATGTACATATAAGATATTTTGTTCCATTTATCAATATTAAGAAGAATTAGTTATTTAAACAAAAAAGAATAATGCTATCAATTCAAAAAATATTCTGTAAGTATATCTGACAAGCCGAGACATTTGCCACATACATATTCAGTCATGTTATAAAATAATCGTTACATTTTTCAATACGAAAAGCGTCTTCTTTATATATATATATATATATATATATATATATATATATATATATATATATATATATATATATAATATAACTGGTTTTTTTTGTTGTTTTTTTTTGTGAATTGGAATTATGAACAGTGTATTTCATCCAGTCAAAATTGTTTCACCTGTTTTGAGGCCTTTACATTAGGAATGCTGGAAAAAACTAATATTTCTGATTTTCTGATTATTTGACTGATTTTGATCGTGTCTCATAAGTCTCTTAAGGCTGGATGTAATTTTTAATTTTATTACATGTTTTAATGATGTTTGTAAATTGTTTTAAATTACATGTGACAGAAAAATAAACTTGACAAGCAAGATGAGATTTTTCTGGACTCAAGTGCTGGTCAAAAACCTATTTTATAGAACACCACAGAACACTAAGCTTTCAAGGCCTCGTTGCAATACGTGACCGAGTGGTCTAAAGCGCGCGCTTACGGATCACAGTGCCTCTCACCGCCTGGGTTCGAATCCCACTCGGGACAGATCCTAGTGTGAGAAAGTTTGTCAGTTCGCTTGCCGAAGGTCGGTGGTTTTCTTCGGGAACTCCGGTTTCCTCCAACATCCCAGAACTGACCGCCTCGAAATAAGTGAGATATTCTTGAATGGGTAGTAAAACACCATTACTCTATTCCACTCCACTCCTCGTTGCAATATTTCTATTTCTAAATGTGCCATAAGCAATTAATAATAATAATTATAATTATAATAATAATAATAATAATTATCTATTTATTTTTTAAATTTTCTATTATTTATTTATTTATTTATTTATTTATTATTTTTTAAATTAAATTAAATTTTTTATTTATGCATTTTTACAAAATAAACTGTTCAAAAAAAAAATTCTCATGTACAATTCTTTTTGTATAGTTTATAACATAAAAATCCAAAATTTTGCACATGACAAAGGTTCAACTTTCATACCTTCGCTCCTATATTTTAGAAGTCTCTTTAAATACATGTATCGTGTGTATAAAAGTTATCTAAATGCAGATTGTAATATTTCCAAACTTACACTTTTAAAAAAAAGACTATTTGTATTATTATATGTAGATTGTAAATTTATGTCCGGTTCAAATGACCTAGATTTTCTGAAATTACAATTAATGCATGTGATTTTATTCATGGCCTATTTAATGTAAAATTATTTTTAAAGTTAAAACACCTGTCACACGATTTCTGAAAAATACGTTCATCTGATTTTTAAACATTGTGTATTATAATTGAACACAGGTGGGTTATGTATAATTGCCGTTGTACAATTGAGCAGTTCGTTACCAGTCACCCAGGAGAGATGGGAAAATCCATGCGGAGGGACCGATTCTTCAACCGATGAACAACTGAGTGACTTTCCATTCTTCTTCGAAAGTGTGACCGAGCCGGTTGATGAAATACTACAAAGGACATTTAGAAACATTCAGGAGGGTCAATCGTTAGCCGAAAATGTCGTATACAGAATAGTAAGTACTTATTTACACATATACATTAAACGATCATATTTTATAATATATATAGTGTTTGTTACGATTTTCTAAATTTTGATGGAAAGATAATTACATGTGCAAAAAATTGCATTCTGATCATTCTTCCCGGATTCGAGATTTAGGCTAGGTTTTTATTTATTTATTTATTTATTTATTTATTGTGTAAAAATTATTTATACAAATTCTGATTCCTGTTCGGTTAGAATTTCAGTCTAGCCCTTAGATTTTGACAAGGGGTCTCGCTAGGGTTAAAAATATACTCGTGTAATAAAGTTTGTCATTTGGCGTGCTGAAGGTCGGTGGTTTTTCTCCGGGTACTCCAGTTTTCTCGACTATCTTAGCACTATTTGCTTCGACTCGGCATTACGAAATGAAAGTCACGGTTCTTTCGGATGGGAACTTAAATACACGAGGTCCCGTGTCATGGCGTGGCACGATAAAGAACCCTGCTGTATAATGCCATCAGCGCAACGCACAGGCAAAATTTCTGCACTTTCGTCCTATAGCTGGCGACGTCTCGAATATAAGTGAAATATTCATGACTGGGACGTTAAACACCATTGCTCAACTCAACTCAACTATTTGCTTCGATATCAGTTAAAGAATCTTGACTGGGGCGTAAAACAAAATTGCTCCGATCTTAATAACAAAAAAAAACTAATTTGTTTAAGTAATTTTATGACTTTAGTAATCTTATATATTAATGCATTTAATGTTGGATTAACACGAATTAGTTCATGTAGTGTTAGTGTACGTGTGTGTGTGTGTGGGGGGGGGGGCGGGGCTTCGCCCCTGGACACTCTGGACCTGCTGAGGGCCTTCGACGCTGGCTATATCTCATGATAAAATTCTCAACCTTCCCTTTAGATAAAATTCTGGATCCACCCCCGTCGAGAGGCAACTCGTAACTCGGTGCTTATACCTCTCTGATTTATACACAATATATACACAGCATTAGATTTGAGGTTGTTATGTAATAAGTAAATACGTGATATTTGGGCAGTTTCGACCAATTTCGTTTTTCTTATATCGTAATTTTAACAAAAATGGAGGAGGAAATCGGAGTGCCCGGGGGATAACCCACTGACTCTAGACAAGCAAACTTGAAAAAAAAAAACATTCTCATACTAAAGCCTTAAATTTAAATTAAGGCAGCGAAAGGCATGTAATCCTTTTAGGAGAGAGAGAGAGAGAGAGAGAGAGAGAGAGAGAGAGAGAGAGAGAGAGAGAGAGAGATTTTCTCCATTAATTTTAATCTCTTTTTCTTTATTGTAGTTTAACGAGAGTATACAGAACCACCATAATAAAGCTGTGTTAGATACCATACATTTTGATGGGTTTCCGACAAGTAGTGCACTACCGGAATCAGAAAGTGTAAGTAAGATTAACAAGAAGTCTTTGTAATTGATCATGTATACATGTACGTCTCGTCGTCAACCAATCAATTCATCAATCAGTCAATCGACAATGCTGGTGGCAGAAGCCTATACAAGTCCTGACTACCGATATTTTAATCTTAATTTTCAATTTCTCTATGCGCTGAACAGGTCATTTGCTTGAAGTAATATAAGCAACATACAATGCATCTATTCTCTTCACATAAAATACGCCATGGTGGCGCAGTGATAGAGCGTCCACACCGAGAGATGAAGTTCAGGGATCATACACAACCTTTTTTTCAAATTTGATAACTTCTTCCCGTTTCTACATCTTAAAATCGAAGTTTGATGAAGACAATTTTAAAGTTAATATGTACTGATCATATTTTTTTCAGACGAGGGAGGTAAACTTAATTGCTTACAACAAGTTAAAAAAAGCAGCAGTTTTTATAGAAGAAACACGTTCAGATGAAGAATCCAGCGACACCCCGGTGTTTAAAGATGCTATGAAATCAAATGAAGATAAACTGTATACCATTATGTGTAATTTGGAAAAGGCTATAGAAGGTGATGGCGGGAATGTTACCGGAACTGTATCACGTGACATCATGTCCGACTATCTCCGGAATATGGGCAGCACCGCTGATCGTCGGGAGCGAGATTATATTATATATAAGGATTTTAATCTATTATATAAAAGTTTTATTGTTTATTATTCAAAGTTTGACAATTAAAAGCGACATTAGTTTTTTTAAAATCATAGATCAAAAGTATTAAAAGAAAATAATTTCAAGAAAAAATGTTCCCGTTTTCAAGGGCATAAGCGATATCCGACATCAACGTAGGTTGTATTCATTACTTAAGTTTTAAAAAATCGCCAAAATTGATATAAAACGATTCTTTCTTCTTCTATTTTTTTAATTACATGAGCTGTTTTAGTTCCACTGTCAATATTTCGTCCTATCCCGATATTCCAATGTATGTTAGCACCAGCGATTAATGTTAAAATACGGGAAATTTCTATAAATTGATACAGGCGAGTTATCTGGTTGCATTTACCGAAATCTAGTTTTTTATTGATAAAAAAATATATGGTATTAAATAAATAAATAAATAATTAAATAAATAAATAATTCCATTTATTAATAAACCAATTTTTTTTAATAAAAAAAAGCTCATGACAGTTATTATGATAATATTTTAATACAACTGGCTCGGTATGAGTGGGCAGTCTGAATTACTTTGATAGCAGAGTAAAAAATTAGTAAATTATGTTAATTCAAATTAAATAGCTGATGTTAATTATATTAATAATGTGATTGATTCAGAAATTATATTAATTCAAAACTGTGTTAATTAATTAATTACATGTATAGTAATTTATATGCTTTATTGGGACACAAATACCGCTTGTAGATAAAACCAGGGACTCATATTCGGTTTTTTTGGTGAACTTGGAAAGTATGAACAATAAAACCAATCATTTTACGATTATTATTTTTATCATTATTATAATATTTTGTTAGGAATGCATTTTTTCGGTTTTGAACGTAGTTTAAAAGAGGAAAATGAAATCTGGTAACTATTTAATTCGAATTTAAATTGATAAATTCTTTTTTTTTAATTAAAAAAAATTTTTTTTATCGTATATAAAATACCTGTTATTTGAAATACTGCAGTTTTCAGTTTTAATACTTGTCAAGAAAAATGAAACCATATTTTATTTAAATATGTTGGGAAATTTTAATGATGTAGTTCATATTTTCCCAGTTATATAGCTATAGTTATATAGCTTTATTCTTAAAAAATATAAATACAAGTATTTTAAAAGTTTGTGCTTTGTATTTATCAACTCATGTCATGAAAAGAAAGAAAGAAAGAAAAGAAAAGAAAAAACAAAAAAAAAAAAACAAAAAAACCCGGATATTTGGAGTTTCTAAATTCTTTTTATTTAAGACAAAAACTGCTTTGATTTATATGATTGAGAATTACTTATTACAAACGTTTTGTGATGCAAAGGAGAAACCGGAAATTAATTTAGAAGATGTCGCTTTTTATAACACTTATTTTGAGTAGTAATTTGAACAGTTTTTTTTTTAAATCTAGATCTGTTTTCATTTTGAATTTTTATTCATGTATGCATTTTTATTTTTTTTTTAAATTTATTTATCTATCTGTTCAGTTTCGCGATCTCAGAGGTTATATTGTTTTCAAGTTGTTCACAATCTCAGTAAGCTAGTTATTTTCTGTAAGAAATTTTAAATGAACTTTTATTTTGTCAAAATTTAAAAAAATGCTTTATGAATGGTTCGTTTGATGTCCCTTTCTCATCACGTGATTCACGCGTGTTTTCAGTAATGTATCACTAATATTATAAGAAATAATTTGATAATGTATTTAAAAACTACAAAGTGTATACAAGTATGTTTTTAAAAATAATTTTTTATTAGCATTTATTTTTTATTAAAAACCTATTCTGTACAATTTTAACATATATAGTAGCCTTTTGTTTAATTAAACTCAATACTTATAGTCTTGTAACAAATAATATAAGAACATTTAATCGAATATATATATATATTTCATAACAAGATTTTTGATAAAAAAGTTAAGTGTCCCTCATCACGCATGTGTCTGAAAATAAACATTTAGGTGTTTGATTACAAAAGGACAAACAGTGACAATTAAAAAACTTAATTCAAACTCTATGAAATAGATTAAAAATTTGTAATAATTTCTATCATTTAGATCTGTTTGTATGTAAATTATAATTTTTTTTAAAACCCCTTATCTCAGAAAAACACTGTGTTTTTTCTCTTTCATCCTTTCCATTTTTTAAATACTTTTTTTGCCATACAAATGTTTTTGCTGGTTATTGATTTAATACTGCCTAGTTTAAACTCGATTTTTTAAATCTTTCAATCTCAGGTTTTGTAATATACATATATAATGTTTTTTGCTCAAATAAATTTTTTTGGTTGTGTTTACAATGTTATCACATGTAGTTTAACTTATTATAATTTTGAAGGACTTCAGTGCATGTTAAATCTGAATCAAAAAAGTCCAGCTTGCCATTTGGATATTTGTTCAGGAAATATATTTTTTCTTTAAAGAAATGTTTTAGTATTTTTACATCATGCTACAATGTGTATTTATTATTTTTTATATAAAAATGATTTTAGGAAACTGTGGAATCTAATTGAGTATTTACCCTTTTCATATTTCATGATGATTTTTTTTTTCATAAAAGGATTTTATATCTAAACGGTCGGATAAATGCCGTATTTTACATGAGTTATCATATTTTTAGCTATTCACGACAATTTCTTTGTATTATCTCAAATGTCATATGCTACTTTTGAATTGCATTATTTCATAAAAATTTAAAAGTAGCACATGGCACAAAGATTGATCAAAACTCCGGTTATTTTAAAGCATGGGTTCTGATTTCTTCTCTTACGTACACACATTTCATTTCAAACCAATCGAGGACACCTTTTTTAGTTTTTTTTTTTTTTGCTCTTTTAGCTTCCACACTTTTCTCAGTTGTATTACAAATATATTATAACATCTACTTAACATAGCATTTAAGTACTTATCTATGTTTATTACTACTGTTTTCTATATATTATATGTATATATTTATATCATATATTACTTTAATAAATGTTCTGCAGATTCAACTTTGTTGCGTTATTTAGTACTCTACATTGCCCGAATTCTTTTCTTTTAAAATAAATTAAAATACACATACTTCGATTCGCTGTCATATACCACTTTTTCAATTTAATCATAAAAATACATTCAAAAAGTGGTATATATATATATATATATATATATATATATATATATATATATATATATATATATATACATATATATATATATATATATATATATATATATATATATATATATATATATATATGTATATGACAATATTGTCATATACCACTTTTTGAATGTATTTTTATGATTAAATTCAAAAAGTGGTATATGACATCGCTATGAAATCGTGCTTTCAAAGCACGTGCTTTGTGGGTATTCTTACTTAGTAATGAAAATTTTTACACACTGTGACACTCTAAATTCAGTGTTCACAGGTTCACTTTGCCCTAAACCTATTATTATTATTTTTTTTTATCGCGATTGCATTGCATGCGAAATTACGTGTGTATTGCACATAAGTAAACGTTAATTGATAATCTTATCTTTCTACAATTACAATCATCATCTCTGGTTTTCGCCATCTTTTCTGATCTTTAAAAAACCCCGAAAATAAGTAAAGAATTTTGACTTGAGACTTTTGTTTAGCTTTACACTACGTACTCTATTATTAAATGGTCACGTGATTACTGAAAATCTCTTAAGTGGACTGGAGTAGAGCAATGGCGTTTACCAACTTCTCATTATTCTTTCACTTACATCAGGACTGTCAATTATCTGGTTTGGCAGAGAACAAGAGTTCACGAAAAAAAGGCCTTCTTCAGAAAGCGAATTGACAAACTTTCTCCCACTAGGATCTGTTTGAATGGGATCCAAACCTAGGCGCGATGAGAGGCATTGTGGTCCGTAAACTTTAAACAACTCGTCCATCAAGGCCTCTATTTAATTTCAAAATACAAGTATTATAAAACAATAAAAATCGTATGTTTAATAGGCAGTAGTAATATTATACTTCAGCTGTCTCCATAGGACCAAAGGAGACTAACCCTCCCCCAGGCCCGCCATCTGAATTATCTGAATTTTGTGACAAACAAATTCAATAAATGCATGCCAAAGTTTTTTTTTTTTTTTTTTTTTTTTTTTTTTTTTTTTTTTTTTTTTTTTTTTTGGAAAAAACCAAGAGGATGATACGGAAATCGAACTTAAGATCCATCTCCATACAATAAATCTACATACCAAATATAATTAAAATAAGTCAAATATTTCTTAAGTTACTGTCCTGAAATGAATATGTCAATGTTATGCCTAATAGAAACCATAAATGCGAAAAACTCGTAACTTAAGAGAAAAATCCGTGTAATTGATTAACTGCATACTTTAGACACTACAGATGCAAAATATCAGGTTTTTGCCTACGAGCTTTGCTTTTTAAGAATAAGTCATAATAGTTGTGTTTTTTTTTTTAAATTTTACGACCAAAGAACAATAACTCCAATAAAAATCAATTGAATAACGACGAAATCGAACGCAATGTTTATCTTTACACAATAAAGCTACATATGAAATATAATTAAAATTGGTCCAATATTTCTTAAGTTGTTGGCCGGAAAGCAACCCGTCTACACTTCCAGACGGACGGACGGACGGACAAGCTGATTCTTATACTTCGTTTCGGGGGGGGGGGAGGTTATAACTAATATATCGAAGACAATGAGAAGGATGAGACACTTATTTTATATTAAACGACACGGAAGCTCTCTTAATCTACTGGGAAAATTCGCAATGAATAACTTCAACCGTTCATTGTAATTGACACAATTTTTTTAACATGAAAAATCGTAATTGAAATAAAACATTCAATAGTATCATGCTACAGTGCCTATTGTCATTGAAATAAACATTTGAAAAGCCTCTATTGTGTCTAATGTGTAACACTAAACCTACGGGAAGAAATCGAAGCTCGGCAGGTATAAAGTGGTAGAAAAGCTACCCGTTTCCCGACTCCTTGGCAGCTAGAGCTTGGCCACTAGCTAACAACAAGCCGAAGAGTTAACTAGTGGTTGAGCAGTTGATACCTCGCAAGAAGTGGTCAAGCAGTTATTCGTTTGTTAGTTAGCAACCGAGTGATCGAACAGTTGGTATCACGTTTGCTAGTGGCTGAGGTGTTAAAGGCAGAAATAATTAGAGAATAATTATCCCGTCATGTTCATAGCTTTAATAAAAATTATAAATAAATAAATAAATAAATATATATATATAAATAAATAAATAAATAAAATCAAAATAGATAAATAAATAAATAAATTTATAAAATGGTCGGTAAAGTGCGTATTATAATTTTCATAAGATATGAGCTTTATTATAAAATCAAACCAAAATAATAAGTTTTGTTCGGAATTAAAGCAAAAACCACGCCTACTAACGTCAAGTTTGTCACAAAGTTTGATAAATCGGGTCATCGCCAGGGCATGGTTGGTCAAAACTTCGTTAGCTTAACCAAATGGTTAGTGAAAAATTGAATTTTTTTT
Organism: Tegillarca granosa; assembly: GCA_029721355.1. NCBI lineage: Eukaryota > Metazoa > Mollusca > Bivalvia > Arcoida > Arcidae > Tegillarca > Tegillarca granosa. Next base: position 28,553,681 of record CM056605.1, read on the forward strand.
TCAAAATTAAATACTTTTATTTCTGACAAAGGATTATGACTTGAATTTGTTTCTATTTGATAATATTAATTATATGCATAAAATTCTGAACATAAATTTGACGTTTTTTGACTTACACACAATATGAAAATTTTCGCTAACTGATTAAGCTAACTAAACAACTGAGTCATAATCCATAAGCTTTAATTATTAAGACGAACTTTAGTACATTGACTTTCAACACCTTTCCTCCGCAACCATAATTAATTTCCAAACGATTTTGGATGCTGACGTTTTATCACGTTCTAATGCTTGATCTTATAATCGAAAAGACATGTACTAAAAAAATTTAAAAATTACTTATCAGAAAAAACATAAAAAATTACTGATGTGGCGTTAAACATCATCCAGTCAACCAATCTACTAAATCGAATAATCTCTCTAAGGTTAACATAATATTCCGATTCAGAATTGACTTTTCACGATTATGGCGCGGCGGAGTATTAACGACAGCCATGACAAAACTGATGCTAGCTAACAATTGGTCGAGGAACAAAACGGCCACAAAGACTAATAGAGGCCTGCAAACCTAAATGTTAACGAGGAGCAAAGTGGCCAAAAATCTGCAGACTGATCATGACAGATAGTAGCTGCGGAAATAAAATAGCCGATAGAGCTAACGGAGAAGGGGGGGGGGGGCGAAAATAGCTGCTTATTCAGCACTATCTTAGATTTTCTGGTCTGTACTGTCCATATATGACAATAAATAACTCCAGCGTCTATTGTCATTGATATTACCATTCACCATAAACAACCCCAGCGTTCATTGTCACTGATATTACCATTCACCATAAATAACCCCAGCGTCCATTGTGACTGATATTACCATTCACCCTAAATAGCTCCAGCGTCCATTGTCACTGATATTACCATTCACCAAACCTTTCACCATAAATAACTCCAGCGTCCATTGTCACTGATATTACCATTCACCAAACCTTTTACCATAAATAACTCCAGCGTCCATTGTCAATTATATTACCATTCAACATAAAAAATCAGGCGCATATTGTCCTTGATATTACCATTTACCATAAATAACCAGGGCGTCATTGTGACTTATATTACCATTCACCATAAATAACTCCAGCCTCCATTGTCAATGATTTTACCATTCACCATAAATAGCTTCAGCATCCATTCTGACTGATATTACCATTCACCATTAATAACTCCAGCCTCCATTGTCAATGATTTTACCATTCACCATAAATAGCTTCAGCATCCATTCCGACTGATATTACCATTCACCATAAATAACTCCAGCCTCCATTGTCAATGATTTTACCATTCACCATAAACAGCTTCAGCATCCATTGTGACTGATATTACCATTCACCATAAATAACTACAACTTTAATTGTCAATGATATTACAATTCACCATAAAAAATCAAGCGTATATTGTCAATGATATTACCATTCACTCCAGCGTCCATTGTCAATGATATAACCATAAACCTTAAACAAATCTACTCTAGAGTCAATTGTCACTGATATAACCGTTCACCCAAAACATTTCACCGTCTTATTTTCCTTTATATTACCGTTCACCCAAAAAATTTCAGCATCTTATTTTCATTGATATTACCATTCACCATAAATAGCTTCAGCGTCCATTGTCAATGATGTTACCGTTCACCTATGATAACTCCAGCGTCCATTGTCACTGATATTACCATTTACCATAAATAACTCCAGTGTCCATTGTCAATGATATAACCATTCACCATAAAAAAACTCTTCTAGCGTCAATTGTCACTGATATTACCATTCACCATCAATAGCTTCAGCGTCAATTGTCACTGATATTACCATTCACCCTAAATAGCTCCAGCGTCAATTGTCACTGATATTACAGTTCACCCTAAATAACTCCAATGTCCGTTGATATAATCGCCGAACATGTTAAACTTTAGCAGCCAATGTCATTAATACATGTATAATCATTCATCCTAAAAATGGTTTCAGTGTCCATTGTGATTAATTCACGTTTATTTACAGAAACAGTTTCTGGTATCCAACATACACATCTCGGCACTTTTACGAAGTCAAAACCCAACGAATAACAATGATTCTAGAGAATACATGTAATTAAAAGGTATTTTAAAATTCAAGTGCGCGCGCGCGCGTGTGTATGGTTCCGCTGTTCATTGACAATATGAATACAAAAACTTTAAAAGGCAAACTACTATCATTCCATAAATGTTTGTCATATGCATATTAGGAGAGCAAAGTTCCATATTTAAACAAAATCATTTAAAAATATCCTAAATAAATAAATAAATAAATGAATAAATAAATAATAAAAAATTTAAAAAAAATGTAAAATTTACTGACCTAATGAGGAAAAAAAATAACCAGACTTATTAGAAGTGTCCAAAATATCCCTTTCTAGTTTACAACATAAGATATGATGTCATGATTATGGTTACCCTTGAAAAATCCGAACAACAATGAACACCAAACATTAACCTATGGCTCTTTACTACATTTCTGTTACTGAAAAAAAAATTAAGCTATATCTATTCATTATTGGACAACGATTTCTTTTTTATATTGCTTTAAATTCAATATCGTGTGGTAAAGAAATGTTATTTGCATATAAGTTCTTTTGATCTTTATTAACCTTAAAATACCCTGATGTAATCTTAGGTGAGGCCAAATTGGATTATTGAAGTTATAAAATGTCAGCTTTTTTTCTTCCAAAATCTGCTCTATGTACAGAGTAATTCAGAGAAAATTGTTTAATTTAGAAATATAATTTGGTTAGGTCAATGTTTTGTTAATTAAATCTAACTGTTGTGTTAATGAGGGAAGTTTTGGATAAAAGAAATATTTCGAAAAATACCATGTGATAAACAATTATGGACCAGTAGTAATCATAACGTGATAAAGCGCATAATTCATTTTGCTTGCAAAGTTTTTGCATTCATATTGACAATGAGCATCATGATGTGTCATGTCTTCATTTTGGAAAGTCATTCCTCATCAAAGAATAGTTACAAAGAGCTAAAACTTCTTCATAAAAATTATACAATTACATGTAGTCTTGTGGAGTGGAGTGAAATAATAATGTTTGAAAGGAGGTCATTTTTGAATTAATGAAGGAAACAGCAGTACCGAGAGAAAAGCAAAAAACTGCCAACATTGTCGCATTATGTTAAACGAGTGTTGTGAATTATTTATTTTTTTTCTTGACAATGGTATGTTAATTTCTCCTTATACTGTGGTTGGTACGAGTAAACCAAGTTTATGGTCAAAATATTTATATTCATATATGCATATATAAAGAATCTATATTTCACCATTTTCTGTGAAATTGGCAGATGTCTTGGATATTGCTCCAATCATCATCATCATCATCATCATCATCATCATCATTGCAAATGGGTACATGTCTAATATATCTTAATGTACCCAAGTTCATGCTCGTCAATAAAGAAGTGGATCATCTTTTGACACCATTCTGAACATAATATACAAGGCTTGTAAAATGTATCATGTGTTGATTTAGTTTTATTAGATCACCTGAGCGAATGCTCAAGGTGAGCTTTTAAAATACCTTTTGTCCGTCGTCCGTCTTCCCTCGTCCGTAAACTTTTCACTTAAACGACTTCTTCTCCAGAACCAGTAACCCAGTGGTGGTAAAACTTGATGTGAATCTTCTTTGGGCAAAACCCTTCCACATTTGCAAAATTGGTTGACCTTGACCTACATTTAAGGTCACGATGACCTAAAGTAAGAAAACTTTAAACATTTTCTTGTCACGAACAAAAAGGCTTAGTAGCTTAAAAATCCATATACATGTATGTATATGTAGCATTAAAAAAAGAAGATGTTACATTTTTGCGAAGGTAGTTTATCTTGACCCACATTCAAGGTCACAGTGACTTAAAGTATTAAAACATTTAATCATTCTCATGTCATGAACCAAAAAAGCCAAACTTCATAAATAGCATCGGGACAAGAAGGTGTATCAATTTTGCTAAGCTGGATGACATTGATCCACATTCAGACCTACAGTAGGAAAACCTTTAAACATCTTCTGGTCATGAACCAAAAGACCTAGGAACATGAAACTTCATAAATAGCATCAAAACAGAATAATGCGCGAAGTTTTCTAAGCTGGTTGACATTGACCTATATTCAAGGTCACAGTGACCTAAAGTAGTAAAACCCTTAAACATCTTGTCATGAACCAAAAGACCTAGGGACATGAAACTTCATATATAGCATCGAAACAGAACGATGCGCGAAGTTTGCTAAGCTGGTTGACATTGACCTATATTCAAGGTCACAGTGACCTAAAGTAGTAAAATCTTAAAACATCTTCTTACCATGAACGAAAAGACTTAGGGACATGAAACTTTTTATTTAGCATCAAAACAGAACGATGCGCGAAGTTTGCTAAGCTGGTTGACATTGACCTACATTCAAGGTCACAGTGACCTAAAGTAGTAAAATCTTTAAACATCTTGTCGTGAACTAAAAAGCCTAGGATCTATGAAACTTCATATAAAGCATCAGGACAAGAAGATGTACCAAGTTTGTGAAGCTGGTTCACCTTGACCCTCATTCAAGGTCACAGTGACTTAAAGTAGTAAAAAAAAGTAGTAAAATCTTTAAACATCTTCTTGTCATGAACCAAAGGGCCTAAGAGCTTGGACCTCATATATAGCATCAGGAAAGGATTCTACTAAATTGACCTTGACCTACATTTTAGGTCAGAGTGAACTAAAGTAGTAAAACCTTTAACATCTTCTTGTGATCTTCTTCTCTGAAACCAATGGTCAAAATTTGATTAAACTTAGAAATAATCATGTCAGTCTGGTTGAAGTCCTTTCAGATTTGCAAAAATGAAAGACTTATGTCCCCTTGGGATCCTATTTTGGGGGGGGGGGGGGGTTAGTGAAAAACTTTAAAAATCTTCTCTTCTGAGTGTACTAGAGATAAATCTTAGTTGGCAAGGCACATGGTGGGGACTTTACTAAAAATTATATATTTGTCAAAATATCTTGATAACTATTAACTTTTGGTGTAGGCATTTATATTATAATACTGTAGATATTGATGCAATGATCATTTTGATATATGGCTCAAGTTCATAAGTTAAAAGGTCAAGGTCACAGCTGCATAAGAAGTTGAAATTGTTAATTATCTTGAAAACATTAATCAGGATATCTGAAATTGTAAATTATCCTGAAAACTTATAACTTTAAAATAGGCAAGTATTCTAGAATATTGTGGGTAATGATAAGATGAAACTTTTGATATATGGTTAAGATCATAAGTTAAAAGGTCAAGGTTATAGCTGAATAAGAAGGCTTGAATAGAAAACTAAAACTTCTTGAATAGGCATGTATAATAGAATATTGTAGGTATTGATATAGCGATCATTTTAATATTTATGGTCAAGGTTATTCGTTTAAAGGTCAAGGTCATAGTTACCATTAACGATTCAAACTGCTAATTATCTTGAAAACTATGACAATTTTGTATAATCATGTATTTTAGAATTTCGCAGGTATTAATATGACGATAATTTTGATATACGGTTCAAAGTCATAGATTTAAGGGCAAGGTCATGGCTGCATAAGAAAACTGAAAAATTTTATTATCGTGAAAACTATTAATTGTTTGTATAAGCATGTATATTAATTAGTGCATCACATGATAGAAACTAAGTATTCCACTGGATAACACAGTAGGAACTATGAGAGCATAGTGCCGGGCACTTTTGCCATTTTGCCTGACGGAGTTATCTCCCATTCCGAATTTCGCCAAGTGGCGCTCACGTTATTGTTTACAGACGACAACATGGAGGCTGGCGGACGTTTCGGGAACGTCGATATTGATGGGTTTCTTGCGGAACAACAAAGTAAAAGAAAACTTTAGAATCCACCAAGTTTGCTGTCAAAATTAAATTAAATGTTTAAATTGTTAAAGAAAGGTTTTTTAAAATAATTTTTTGTCCAATAACCTTCTGCTGTAACCTGGTTAATCACCCCACCTGCTTGGTACAGATTTTGAAGTTAATCAAGGTCATGTGATGCACTAAACCATTATTGCCTTTTGTTGTGGGCATTATGAAGGCACTGTGAGAGCATAATGCCCTCAACAAAAGGAAATGATAGGTAAATATTGTATGTATTGATTTGACTATCATTTTGATATAAGGTCATAAGTTCAAAGGTCAAGGACATGGCTGCTTAAGTATACTGAAATGGTTAATGATTTGGAAATTATTCATTTAACTATAGTTACTACATGAACATTAGTTACTTTTTAATGAAATGTGACTAGATATCTGACTAAGTATTGTGGCAGTTCTGAATTTGAGTAAACCTGATAAGTCTCTGTTATTAATTTATTGTCTGTTGCACTTTGCAAATAATTTTGGACATATTCTCAGGTGAGCGTTTAGGCCCATGGGTCTCTTGTTTAAATAATGCATTCAAAATCAGCATATGACAACTCAAAATCATTATTTTAATTCAAATCAACACATGACAAATGATCAAAATAATGCCAAGAGCATAATTTTGATACATTTCATTTTGCTTCTCAAAAAACTTTCTCTTTATATATCAAAAGTGACAAAGTGACCTACCTGTTCCACATAGGTGTTATTCAACGACGTTGATAGACAGGAACTTGCTTTTTGGACTCATCCAAAGGATTCTCCTATTAAACTAAGTTTCATGGGATAAATATGGACAGAAGACAACAAAATAAATAAATAAATAAATAAATAAATAAATAAATAAATAAATAAATAAATAAATAAATAAATAAATAAATGTAATAGTAAAAAAAATTAATAATAAAACGCCTTTAAATATTTAAAATTCGCAGCGCCTGCTTGAATGACAAAACTTGATGTCCAGTAAAACAGCTTTATATATATATATACTTGTAGCTCTGTGTTAATCTGTTGTAGAAAGGGGATTTCAGATCGATCAATCGATTGATCGACAGCAGAGACTGGATGTTTGTTTATCTTTCGACATGATGACACTGTGCGCTAAATATATGTGCGACATCTGTTTTTAAAATGTGTAACATATCTTGTTACCTTGAAATGAAAATGCCGTCCTTGTCTTTTCTCACTGGTAATCCTCATCATCACATTATTCATACATTCTGCAACAATTTTGGTTTTTTTATCAGTTTAGTGATTTCAGTTCCTAAAGCAACTACAGTCTGCATTTTATTGATTTTTATAGCATCATTGGGTTTTTTCTGCGATGATCCCATCGTATGTATACAAACAGCTGTTTCACAATCCAATGAAATCTATCTGAAGAATAAAGACATTATCAATGATCGATTTACCATTCTAAAGATAAAACATGGGGATACCTGAATCACGTCATCAAGCATCTGAAGAAATTTATCACTTTCGAATCTATTTACCAAATTTTTGTTACCTGCGGAATGCTAGAATCAGAAAGTGAAATAACCTGCGTGACGTCATCACTCATCTTAAAAAATTACCACTTTCTAGCCAAACAGTGATGTTAAATGATTGTCTGTGTCACAGCCATAGATTTGCCTACTGGCTATGATAGTATATACTTACGACATTTATATAAATATAAGTAAGTCATTCAACATCAGTCTAATCTTATACTAAGGCGATGAATCATGTGAAATTAACATCTTAGCAAATAACCACATCCGGACTCGTTCTTCTACTCAGCGAATGGCATACTTCTAAATTATGACCTTGATCGTGTATTGTGGGGAATCCGTTATCAGTTTAATTGTCTAAATTTAAACTGGTGAATTCGAACTTTTCAATATTCTTACTATAAAAGAAAATGATACCTTTATTTCTTCATTAAAATTTACCTAAAGCTAAAATATATCTGATCGTAAGAATGGCAACAATTTCTTCAACAAAATTATTATTGACTTTTTGTCAAATTATTTTTATAGGTAAGTAATCTTTATAATTTATGATGAATGCATTGAATTATCATAAGTGATTGCCGTACATTTTTAGCAATTTTGATAGTATTTCATCAAGGAAAATGGGTTTAAATCAAACTTTTGTTCTGAAAAGCAAACGATTTAAAGCGCTAATAAAAGTACAATGAATACTTGTGTTCTGATCATCTTTAAATGTCGCGATTGAATTTAAAAGTCGAAACAGCGAATAAATAAATATTACCATTAATAATAATAATAATAATAATAATTATTGAATATATAACGCACAGCAAAACATATAAACCATGCATGAACTGTTCCATGAAAAGCAAACGATTTAAAGCGCTAATGAAAGTGCAATGAATACTTGTGTTCTGATCATCTTTAAATGTCGCGATCGTAATAGCGTGACAAATAATAAATAAATAAATAAATAAATAAATAAATAAATAAATAAATAAATAAATAAATAAATAAATATTATCATTAATAATAATAATAATAATAATAATAATAATAATAATAATAATAATAATAATAATAATAATAATAATAATAATAATAAATATTGAATAGGTAACGCACAGCAAAACATATAAAACACAGGCCTATAGGTTCATCAATCCAATAAATGGTCGATTCCGGGTTCGCGCATGAGAAGATATTGGGTCTAGGAATTGACCCCTTATTGTATTGACGAAAAAGAAAAGTGCTAACTACTGTATCTCTTGAACAATCATTACCAACTTTTCTGTTTATTTGTAGTTGTACCAATCATAGAAAAAGTACAAATGAAATCAATCGACCAGGGACGTTGGAAAAGATCCGTAGAAACACAAAATATAACATGGACATCGAGACAGATAAAAACAATAGTAATTACTATTAAAGAGTCACGTGATGAATTACTGGATCTAACCTCACAAATGATAAATGTAAGTGAAACGGAGAGAGAGAGAGAGAGAGAGAGAGAGAGAGAGAGAGAGAGAGAGAGAGAGAGAGAGAGAGAGAGAGAGAGAGAGAGAGAGTATATATAATGATCTCTATGTTATTATTCACCTAAAACTGAATGTTATTTTGATTTGATTAAATGGGGTTTTACGTCCCAGTCAAGGATATTTCACTTATATCGAGACGTCACCGACCGTAGGTTAAGTGGCATAAATTTTCAAAGCTTCAAAAGCAATGGTTTAAAAGAAACAGGCCTTCAAGCTCTCAGCAACTGAACAATCATACTGGCATGTGCCATTTTAAATTTAATTATAAAATACATTTAAAAAAATGATATATGACAAAAATCGTATGTGGATACCGATTTTGTTTTCCGTCATAATGCATTTTTTGAATGTATTTAACGATAAAATTCAAAAAATGCATTATGACATTTTTAACTTTGAATCAGTCACACGGTCACTTAATTTCAAAGTTCGATAATAAAGTATTTTAACCAATCAAAGAGTTTACAACAACGTATAAGTATTTCATTACTTTTCATTCATGTCATGCTTTTATATTTTTACAGGAAGAGAAAATTGATAATATGACGGCAAACATGAACGTTACTCTCAATGGATTTCCTATCTCGGACCTCCCTCCATTGGACGATCCAGGAAGATTCACAAGCAACGTAAGTGTTCTTTACAAGTTCTTTCCAATTAACTCAAACTCAAACGGATATACATGTATAAATAAAGTCCAATTCAATATACTAAAGAATTTTTAAAACTTTACAGGACAATATCCGTGTGAAAAGGATGTATTTCCTATCATGATATTACTCTCGCATTTGAATCTTGCAGTTAAATACATAAAGAATTTTAATCGTCATTGAAATTGTTGCAATATCCGAGTTATGTTAAGAGTGTGTTACGTGTAGTGTCGCCCATTGATTATAAAGGAAGTCAAATTTGCATTTCCTATAATAATCTTGCATATTCTATTATAATGAGAATTTATAAAAACAATGAAACAATTTTTATGTGATTTTAAATGAATTTACTCAGTTAAACGGATAAAAATATGAGAAGTTGCTGTTTTTGTCTTTTAAAGGCAATTAAAGGAAAATTACGTTAAATTAAACAAGAGGACGCAAATATCTCGATACTATATGACACAAATGTCGCGATACTATATGACACAAATTTTGGGATACTATATGACACAAATGTCGCGATACTATATGACACTATAGGACACAAATGTTGCGATACTATAGGGCGCAGATATCTCGATACTATAAGACAGAAATGTTGCGATACTATAGGACGCAAATATCTCGATACTATAGGACACAAATGTTGCGATACTATATGACACAAATGTTGCGATACTATAGGACGCAAATGTTGCGATGCCAGAGGACGCATTCTACGCGATATCAGGTTATATATAAATGTCACGATACCTGGAGACGCAATTATCGTAATACTAGATGACATAAATGTCGTGATACCAGAGGACGCAATTATCGCGATATCGGGTATCAATATTGCGATACAACAGGGCACAATTTTCGTAATACCAGATGACATAAATGTATCGATACCACGATTGTCGTGATATTATACACAATTGTCTAAATACCAGAGGGCACTATTTTCGTTTATACAGATTTGATAATTTTTTTGCGATACCAGTTAGATGGCATAGACATCGCGATACTAGAGACCGCTATTATCGTGATATCAGATAACATTGATTTTGCAATACTAGAGGGTGCATATTTTATTGTGTGTGTCATTATGATAGGTTTTCGATAAAATCCGAGACGTTTTGTACATTTTAGAATCACACAATTTTCTTTCTCATATTTTTAATATTTGATACGCGAAACCATTAAATTTCATTAATTTTGTACATGGAAGGCTATAATAAACTTTGTCTGATTTAAACACACTGATCTATCTATCTATCTATCTATCTATCTATCTATCTATCTATCTATCTATCTATCTATCTATCTATCTATCTATCTATCTATATTTATTTATTTATTTATTTTTTTTTTTCAGATAACAAGAACAAATCTCAAGAACCACGAGATTTTATCCCAAGTTTTAGATTTCGTAGCACAAGCTTATAATCACACTTCAGATTACAGAGTATTTCGTGTCAAATATGGTATTTCGAAAATTATGTTTGTAATAGAGAAAAATATCAATATTCCATCAAGCATGACACAAAATGACGCTTCAAATAATACGATTTTTCAACCAAGCAGTGAGGCCGACAAAAACGAATGGGATTTTTTTGTATTTAAGAATTCGTTAAAAATATTCAATAATTTACTTGTGCAATATACTGTAATTCTTAGTGATTTGTCTTAAATTGAAAAAAAAAAATCACCAAAATAATCCTGGTTAAAGGACCAAGTTTTATCCTCATGTGATAATTTATGTAAATTATAATAATTGTTAATGGTGCAGGCAAATATTTTGCATTTTTTACGTATTTTTTGTGTTCAATTTTCATAAATATTTAAAAATGATCAGTGTGTGTGTGTGTGTGTGTGTGTGTGTGTGTGTGTGTGTGTTTGTGTGTTCATTTTTTTTATTTTACTTGTATATACACTCCCTATTTATATATACTATCTTAATATTTTACAAATATCTTATACAAATATATTTTAACAATTTTAAGCTGTTTATGGATCATAATGATATTGTCTTTTTTATACATAGTGTAGTGTGTAATTTTGTTATACGTTTGCATTTATTTTCCATTTAAATTATACTTTGTCAAAGTTTGGTGAATCTCTAATTTTGTTATACGTTTGCATTTATTTTCCATTTAAATTATACTTAGTGAAGTTTGGTGAATCTCTAATTTTGTTATACGTTTGCATTTATTTTCCATTTAAATTATACTTGGTGAAGTTTGGTGAAGTCTTTAATTTTGTTATACGCTTGCATTTCTTTTCTATTTAAATTATACTTGGTGAAGTATATGATATTGTTATACTTGGTGAAGTCTTTAATTCTTGTTATACTATTGGCTAAGTATATTTTTTGTTATACTCAGTGATTTGTATGATATTGTTATACTTGGTGAAGTTTAATTCACCCCTTGCATTTAATATCCATGAATATAATTATTTTGAAGTATTCTCGGCGAAGGGTATTGGAGAAATATATATATATATATATATATATATATATATATATATATATAAAATTATATATAATTATAATTATAATTATTATTATTATTATTATTATTATTATTATTATTATTATTATTATTATTATTGTTAAACTTAGTGAAGTCTAATTCGGTGAAATCTTTAATCTTATTATACTAGGTGAAGGGTATTTTTTTATATACATCGGGAAATATATGTTATTGTTTTACTTGTTGAAATCAGTGATCTTATTATACATGGTGAATACTATGATATTGTTATATGTGGTGAATACTATTTCACCTTTTACATTCTTTTTTTTATACTACGATGCTGGCATGTATTTATTGCATGGTTGTGTTAACTTAGTGTTTTTTGACCAATAACTGTATTTAATTAATCTTTTTTATATTTAAATGTGTAATAAAGTGAATCTATATTTTACTTTATCTTTTTTAAAGGATTTGTTATTTAAAACATGGTACAGAAACAGTTAAAATACTTAATTTTTACTTAGTGAACTAAACAAGAACACGACAACCTGATTGCAAGACTCTTTTTTTTTTAATAAATATAGCTCGAGGCAAGATACATTTACAACATAAATTTGGCGATTTGCGAAATAAATGGGCTATATCAAGCTCCGAAACAACGTCAACCTCCTAACTCCGTATGTCACAAGGAAGACGTTGCAGACAACCCTAAAAAAAAAATTCACGATTCGTGAAAATTTTGGAAATCGGTTTTTCTAAAAGTTAATCTCTTCCGTCATCATCGTTTAAGAACTATAAATCTAAGTCTTGTGGTCTTTTAAGTTGAATCAATACCAAAATACGATGTTCAATACATTTAATTTCTTAATTTTTATGATGTTTTGAGGAGATAAATTTGTCCTGCCGTAAGTGTAGTAAAAGTTTTGTGCGAAACTTAATCTTTGGATCAATTGCCAAATAATGGACGGAATCCGGCGTTCCTCGCAACAAGTTTACATCCATATTCGTTTTAAACAATAAGGTTATTAAATTCCGATAAAGTTATTGTAAATCTACTTGTATGATTGAGATAGTTTTCCGTGTTCGCTATAGCTAATTCCGTGTTGTACATCCCATTGAGATGAGAACCTCGGTAGCCAAGTGGTTACGCACATATTGATCACAGTGCCTCTCGTTGCTTAGGTTCGAATCCCGCTCGACAGAGATCCAAGTGTGAGAAAGTTTAATTTCCGAAATGTGCACATCTGGCACATCAAAATTTAACTGGTATTTGTACTATATATTTACTACCCCTGAGCGGGTACCGCTGCTGGTGGAGTAAAACTCCCCGAGGGTATCCATAACTCAGTAGGCAGTACTTTGTGCTGTCAGAAAATGTACCATTTAGAAAATTTTCAGTCGTCTAAAATTTGAAATTTATTTAAAACTAAGGTTTGTTCCCTCATGCAAAGCATTCCTTAGCTGGATTTGGATTTATATAATTTTGAAACTTTAGATTCATTATTTTCAACTCTTTGGCTTATATATTTTTTATGTATCAAACTTTTCGGTCTTATTGTCACTGATGAGGAATTAATTTCTGAAATTTGCACATCTGGCACATCAAAATTTAACTGGTATTTGTACTATATATTTAGCTTGCAGAAGGTCCTTTTTCTCGGGGTCCATCCCAGAACTGACCGCCTCGATATACTAGAATGTGAATTTTTACTGTTTTAACACAATCAGCCTTATTCACTTAATATGGTGACAGGATAGCACAATGTATAATTTTTTGTGTGTTAGATAAAGAGTTGTTTTATATTGGGGAAAAAAGCTGCAAGTTCAAGACTCGAAGCCACCCAGATCTTTATGATTTATCAAATAACAGTGGGATGCTTTTAACTGCTGAGCTACTGGTGGTGTTAACCCATCAAGAGTCTTTTAAATATAATTCTATCGGTCACGTCAACTCACTCTTGAAAGGTATCTACTGTTCTGATTTACAATAACATAGAAATCTACCATTTTAATCGATTGGGTTGTTAAACAAACAGTTTGGCATAAATTTCGTTCAAATAAAAAGACTTCCGACTGCATTAAATGTAAAGAAACTGTTTACATCTCTGGCACTTGGTTTCAAAAAAGTTTGAAGACGACGTTACAGGGCGCTGCCATATTGTATCGAATGTACACAAGGTATCGCGTATTGATCTGTGAAAATAGTACCGCGATCTAAACTTCAGAAATGTTCCGAAGGGCTGTCAGCAGGGTTATAAAAGAGGTACGAATGTTGGCCGCTGTTTGGAGCTTGGGGCTATATATTACTGAATTTCGGAAAATAATCATCTTTGGATTTCTATTCAAGTAATGCATTCAAAAGCACATGGCATTGATACTGATAATCATACTCAATACATATGGCAGTGGTCGACATGATACCTACTAGTTGGTATGAATGTTTTTTCATGTCACATCAGATTTTTTTCAGCTTTTCGTAGCGACATAATTTTTATCAATCTCTAAGATTTATCTTTACACACACGATCTTGTGGCACGTGATTGCGCAAGTGCTTTTGATCCGCATTGTACTCGCCCCGGTTCCACAATCATTCCTTAACTAAAATTTTCCTTAACTTAATCTGACAAATTTGAGAATTTTAATAACTTTATTAATTTTTGAGAAATTGAAGAATTTAAGGTGTCATTTTGAAAAACACATCAAGCTTGAAACATCTGTTTATAGTTTTATCACAGAAGTGTAAGAGTAATTTAAAAAAAAAAAAAAAAAAAACAAACAAAAAGATTGCCAAATTTTACTAAATTTAAGTTAAGGAAAAACTTAGTTAAGGAATGATTGTGAAACTGGGGCCTAGTGTGCAGTTATGGCGACCGTTAGAGTGTTAGAGTGCTAGTACACTGGAACATAATGTTTCAGATAAGCATCAGAGACAAGTCAGTCAATTATACTGGTATTAAGCAAATCAGTAAGTAACTACAGCAAGGAAAAACTTTTCTTACTTGCGGTCAAACCCACGGCGGTATTTTACGTCTTAAGTTTAAAAGCTAACGTTTGACCATTCGGCCAACCCGGTCACTATATCATTTGGTTCAAAATGAATACCATAAAATGAAAATAGATAGATGGTTTAAAGATATACCTAGCAAAAATATGTCTTTTTGTCTTTTCCCTCGTGTAATTGCAATGTTTTTTTTTTATTTTTCAAAGTTTATAATAATAATAATAATAATGATAAAAAAAAATTAATAATAAATAACAAACAAAAAAATTACAAATTACAATATTATATGCAATTAATAAAAAGTATGAAGGTAGAAAAACCTAGAAAATTCCAAAAGTAAATTTTCAGCTGAAAGCGGTACAAAAACCTAGTAAAGTTTTCATTTGAGAGCGGTACAAAAACCTAGTGAATTCCGAGAAATAAGTTTTCAATTGAGACCTGTACAAAAACCTAGTGAATTCCGAGAAGTAAATTTTAAGCTGAGAGCGGTACATAAACCTAGTGAAATCCAAGAGGTAAGTTTTCCGTTGAGAGCGGTACAACAACCTAATAAAGTTTTCAGTTGAGGTACATAAACCTAGTGAAATCCAAGAGGTAAGTTTTCCGTTGAGAGCGGTACAACAACCTAATAAAGTTTTCAGTTGAGAGCAGAACAAAAACCTAGTGAATTCCGAGAAGTAAATTTTAAGCTGAGAGCGGTACAAAAACCAAGTGAATTTCGAGAGGTAAATTTTTAGCTGAGAGCGGTACAAAAACCTAGTGAATTCCGAAAGGTAAGTTTTCAACTGAAAGCGATTGTTTGGCATCAGACATCTTAACAATAGCTTAAGACAGTTGTTTATAAATGTGTCAAAGTGCATGTCACTTCAATCCATCAAGCTGGTTTTGTTGTCAAATAATGTGGAAAAATTTGTTCAGTGCTTGGAAAAACAGGTTCGTATGCCATTAGGTGTTGAAGGCTATATTACTGACAAAGCTCTTTACAAGAGGAACTATATAACTAAATCTTTGACATGTTAAAACAAATACAGGTTGGAATTTTAATTGCGATAAGTTTTTGCTGTAAGTATCGTTTTTTTTTTTTTTTTTTTTTTTTTTTTTTTAAATAAATTATTTCTACTGTTATTATATCTGTTTTTAATGCCGTTAGTAAAAATGAACAATTATCTATTTTTTTCATAAAGATCGGATTTTCGCTGCATCATGTTTCGCTGTAGGCAGATATTTGTTGAGAAATAATTCAGCTTTTGTAATCAGAACAAAGTTATTAGAAGATATAAATTTTTAAAAAATCTTGCTTGCAGTTTTTCACGGTCATACTAAGTCAGATAAATTGAAAGAAAAAATAACAATAATAAATAAATAAATAAATAAATAAATAAATAAATAAATAAATAAATAAATAAATAAATAAATCAAATGAAAAATAAAATAAAATAGGGTCATTTTTGTCAGATAAATTGGAACCAAAAAATAAATAATAAATAAATAAATAATAATAATAATAATAATAAACCGAAATACTTGTTATATATTAGTATTATGTATTATGTATGTTCTTTCAGCAACAGTCGCAAAATATTCATTAAATTAAAAACAAACAGATGAAAACCATTGGAACAAAAGTCGTTGCTCGGCATAATTGATATACCGGGTTAACATAATATCATGTGCTAAATTTTGAATTATTCTTTTTGTAAAAATTAAAAATTTTGCACATGACATTACCAATCGCCTATAGCTTATATATTCTTATTACAAATTTACGGATGTAAAGAATGAAATTTTTTTTGGATTTTTTTTTATTTTTGAGTAAATAACGTATAGTGTATTTTTACAGTTGGATAAGAGTAAGGACGTTAAAATGCCGATCTACTCACCATCCTTGTGTGCTAAATACCCGTATGAATAAACCATTGTTTAAAAATTTAAAATAAAATGCATTCAAAAAATATATATGGATACGACAAATTAATTTTTTGACATTTAGAATAATATTCTAGTATGTAATTTTGCATAAATTATGTAAAAAGTTTTCAATTAAGTTGACTGGCTTATAAAAATGCAATTCCTAAATCTGGACATTTTTTCATTCTTTTGCTATCACGTGCACGCTTATGTGATGTCATTATCGGGACTCAGTTTTTAAAATTATTTCATAGCTAAAAATTTTCCTAACTTAAATCTTGCAAATTTGAAATCTTAATAATTTTATAAGTTATGATTTACAGGAATTTAAAGTGTCGTTCTAAAGATCACTTCAAAATGATAACATATTGTCAAAAATAATAATTCAAAGTTGCCAAAATTTGCTAAATTTAAGTTAAGGAAAATCTCAATTGAAAAGAGTTTGTGAACTTTGGATTGTGACTTTTTTAAAATTAATTTCGTGCATGTCACCTTTAATTTCTCATTTTTTTACGATAATGTGATGAGATTATCAGGACATTTTTTAATTTTCGAGCTATCTACTCTATCTACTCTATCTATCTATCTATCGAGATATGTTTTAACTTTCCTGTAAATAATGATGTGATGACATATCAAGACATTTTTATTTTCGCCTATTTTCTGCGTAATTTTTTGTGATATGTGTTAACACTCTTGTAAATAATGACGTTACGCCATTATCAAACATCATACATCATTATTTTGTTTGCCTTTAAGCGGTATTGGTCTTCTGTCTTCAACTTGTTATTACTAATGATGTCATCAATTATCAAGAGTTTTGACAGTTCTTAGTGGCCAAGTAACGTAACGTAATCAGCATGGATATCTCTTATTCATTTATTTATTTGTCTATTTTTGAGATCAAACATATATTGTCGATTATATAAATTATTTGATATAGGAAAGAGGTTTTGAAAGTTTTCTTTTAATATTAACTGTTCTTAAAAATATCAAAAAGTTTTACTTTCAGTTACGATCCTGAAATATATATATATATATATATATATATATATATATATATATATATATATGTGTGTGTGTGTGTGTGTGTGTGTGTGTGTGTGTGTGTGTGTGTTCAAAATAGAAAATGTAATGATTGAGAGAAATTTACTTTAAAGCATCTCTTATAATAGTTACTTCTTGTTTCTATCTACAATTACGCTCCAGTTCTACTTTCACTTTCGATCCGGTAAAAATATCGATCTCTGAATGCAATAACTCCGAACTTGTAAGAATTATTTTAAGAAAATGAAGTAACTTTAAAACTTTTTGTATATTTGCGATAAGGAAAAATCAAACTAAACATACGGGTATAAAGATAGCGACCAATTGATTGGACTGTTTATTATTTCTTTAACATCTGCCAAATTAGTAATTTCCTGTTGCTAAGAACTTTCGGAACCTACTTTCATTTTCGATCCGGAAACAATATTCTTCCTATTCGTATAAAATTATTATTGATTAATTTTCTTTATTTCATTTTCGATCCGGAAACAATATACTTCTTATTCGTATAAAATTGTTATTGATTGATTTTCTTTCTCTCTATTTTCCTTTATTTATTTAATTTTTAAAAAAAAAAATTAAATTTTTTTGTTGACATTTTCCAATTTAGTTATAAAGAGTGAAAAATTAGTCAATTATTACATAATAAAAAGGAAAACGACAATATATTGTTATTTACCATTTTATACAGTATTAATTATTTAATAAAATAGTTAATTAAGGAAAATTGTAATTTTTTTCGGTCTATGGGGTCATAGACCGAAAAAAATTACAATTATTCCTTTTAAATAAATTCAAAAATTATTACAATATTTATAACATTAACCATATCTTTTTATACAACTTCACACATGAAAGAGAGAATTTAGCATAATTCACGGTCACAATCACAGTGACTCCAACGGTAAATATCATATTCACAGGAACTTGTAATTGTTACTTGAAAAAATGTACGTATATTATATAACCATACATCAAAAAAAAAAAAAAAAAAAAAAAAAAAAAAAAAAAAAAAAAAAAAAAAAAAACTCTTGTATTTGGTGGAATGTATCGTTATATATATATATATATATATATATATATATATATATATATATATATATATATATATATATATATATATATATATATTTATATATATATATATATATATAAAGTCACAATTACAAGTTTCGATTCCCAGAAAGCTTTGATTTGCACAACTGATTAACATCTGCTCTTTATATTTTGTGTCTTGAAAAGTAAAAAAATATTACTGGGCACCATGTTCGTTTATACCGAGCCCGTCGTAAATAGTACGGTTATGAATAACACCGGACATCATTCCCGTTATATATCCAGTGTTGTCAAAAGTTGTTAAGGATTTGGGTTATACTACTGGGCACCGTGTCCATTTTATATACAGTAGCCATCAAACAAAAGTAGGAAGGCTTTGAGTAACTCTTTTAAGTTACATTCCCGCTTTATATATAGTGTCAGTCGAAATGTGTACGGCTTTGAATAATACAACTAGGCACCATGTCCGTAATATGTACACTGTTCGTCAAAAGTCGTAAGAATTTTAATTATTTTACTTAATACCATGTACTCTTTACATTCAGTGTTCGTCAAAGTAGTAAATTTTCTATTTTACATGCATTATTTTATTAAAATTCAAAAGTAAAATAAATGAATGAATGAATAAATAAATGAATGAATAAATAAATAAATAAATAAATAAATAAATTATAAATAAATAAATAAATAAATAAATAAAAATATGACAAAAGGACAGACGGTTGCTATATTTAAAACTTTTCAAACACATTCAATTTGGTTTCAGTTTTTTTACGAAAAATTCGCACTTGATTCAAAAAGTGCCATTTGTACTCTTTTGTTTTTTTTAGTTTTAGGTCTGGAAACATGTAAATTCCGGGACTGTGATTTAGATAACGATGACCTACAAGCTTCGTTACAAAATGGAAACAAACAACATTTTTGTCGGTAAGTTGGTTGGTTAGGGTGTTGTAATGTTTTTTCGTCGCCTCAGCATTTTTCAGCTATTATTGTCGAGAGCAAGTTTACTTATATCTTTGTATTAGTTTAAGAATAAGTTCGTACAAACGTGAGATGTGCGAGTGAGTTTTATGGCCTGTCGTGTACTAACGTGCACTCCGGGCGACTTTTTAGTAAGGTACTTGCCCAGTGGGTCAGTATGCCGCAGACAAGCATACCACTCCCCGGTCAATTTTCCTGGAACCGAGTTAACTAGTCGACACTGTGTCCTCCTAATGCCGAGCGCTATGCATAGAAGGAATTTCTAGAATTTCAAAATCCTGTGTATGACCACTCAAGGGTTCGAACCCATGACCTCTAGTCCTCGAGGCTTGTTGGTAAGTAAAATACTCTTATCAGTTTAAAATATATTATTTAATTATGTTACAAACGGTTGTTTAAAAACATGTAAGAAAACGTGTTTATTAAAGCAATTAATAGATTATTGATGCGGAAAAATATTTTTTTTAAGTTTCAGTTTAGTATAGTGTGACAATGACGTCATACATATGACGCAAGAATACATTTTTAGGATATCTATATGATATTGGTCTCCATAGAGGGTATTTGCGTTGCAATATAATCTTAGTTCTTCAATAAATTTTTTTTGAGAAAAAATTCAAATGTTTGTATTTTTTATTTATAATCCAATGTTTAAAAAAGCGGAGTAGCTATGGACTCACTTGCAGTACTATAGACAAAATTTAAATTTTGTCATAAGATCCACAGTAGGAAGCATTGTAACCAGTATATGTATTGCTGAGACTTTCATACGTCATTCATGTAATATATCGTTTTCTAGACCATTTTGTTTTAAAGTGTAGTTTTTTATGATGATTATTTCTTCATTTGTAATATGAATTTGTTCTTTTGTTAGTGACGATTGAATGCTAGTATCACATGCAAAGTTTTGATTTTTAAAAAATTAAAATATTAAGATTTTTTCATATGCCAAATTTTGTATATTTAATTAAAAAAAAACTCCAAAATTTTACAAATTAAACTAAAATAAAACAGTATATTTATACAAAAGACACATGTACAGATAAGGATTGGAATCACAAAGCCTTATTTGGCACGCACACACACACACACACACACACACACACACACACACACACACACTTTCCCCTTACAACTACAGTCAAACCTGCCTTAAAGGCCACCTCTCTATAAAGGCCACCTGCTTATAAAGGCCAATAAATTCTATCCCAGCTGTTCTTTATTCATATAAATTGAACTTGTATATAAAGGCCACCTGTCCATAAAGGCCACTTTTACTGATTCCCATGGGTGGCCTTTATAGACAGGTTTGACTGTATATGCATCTAATATCGCTTGTCCATTATATTTGTTACAACAAGCATTTTGCAATGAATGTTAAAATTGAATGATATGTATAATTTCTGTACTTTTAATTAATTATTAATTACTTAAGTATATTTATATTTATGTACTGTTATTTACTTATTTAATTACTTTTTTTTGGTTATGTATACATTTACTTTTTCCTTTTCTTTTGTTCGATCATAATTGTTTCTATCCCTTGGTTTTCTTTTGTTCGACCATAATTGTTTCTATCCCTTGGTTTTTTTTTTGTTCGATCATAATTGTTTCTATCCCTTGGTTTTCTTTTGTTCGATCATAATTGTTTCTATCCCTTGCTTTTCTTTTGTTCGATTACAATTGTTTCTACCCATTGGTTTTCTTTTGTTCGATCATAATTGTTTCTATCCCTTGGTTTTCTTTTGTTCGATCATAATTGTTTCTATCCATTGGTTTTCTTTTGTTCGATCATAATTGTTTCTATCCCTTGGTTTTCTTTTGTTCGATCATATATGTTTCTAGTTCTCGGTTGTCTTCCTTTTTACCAAGTACACGTTTTTATATTTTTATCGTAATATGCTATTCCAATGGATTTTGGATACGTTAACATGGACTATTCTCGGAATAATTTTATTTCCATGTATTTAACTGCTATTTCCATTCCTTTGTGTTTATTTTTCTGACGACTACAATAATGATGGTTTGAATCTTTTCTTTTTATTTTTTTTTATTTTTTTTTTTTTGCATTGGCGTTTTATAGATTGTCCTAAAACCTTGATTTTGCCTTTTAAATGTCGGATTTTTAAGTATACTAGTCCCAGTTTTACAATCATTCCTTAACTCAGAACTTTCTTCAATTAAATCATGCAAATTTGAAATCATAATTACTTTGTTAAAGCAACATTTAGTTAACCCATTATCGGAAAAAAAACTTTTTTCATCAATATAAATTGATTGTTATTACGATCAGTGCGATTTTTTTTCTTAAGGTCATTTTTATTAGCCCATACTCAATTAAAATTCTAAAATCTTGGGGCAACTCGATAATATGTTAATTGTCAGCTTGGAGCATGCACGGAAGTCTTACATGAAAGTAAAAATGGCGTCGACAGACAAAAGGTGTTCGTGCGAGAGCGACAACACATTCTGCAAAGAACAAGAGTCAACGGAGACAAACTGGTTCCAAGGATTCGAATCGGCCAAGGTCTGATAGAAAAATAGCTGCAAATAATAAAATAAGTTTAGCGTGGATACTCACGACAAAGTGACCGCATTGTTCTTGAACACGTTTCTTTGTTTGTTGACGCTGTCTTGTTTTTGATGAAGAATAACGTAATCAATGTTCTAAAATAAGATATTTGGTAGATCAAACAAGCCGCAAGTTTTCTTGTGAATTTCAACGTAAGAAAAGGTTTTATCATGGAACCATGTATTATATTTTTCATGAAAGGCATAGCTTAGAAAAATGCGCCGTTTATATATTATGCCTAGATAAACTTAATGCAGCTTTAATCTTTTTAAAAAAATATTCACGAAATTAAGTTGTTATTTTGAAGATCACTTCGAGCTTAAAGCTTATAACTTTTTTATGGTTTATCAAAAATGTTTATCTGTAATTTTAAATAAACGATTGCCTTAATTTGTTAAATCTAAGTTATAGAAAATTAATTTTAAGGAATGATTGTGAAACTGGGACCCGGTGCTCTATGACGTAACAAGGAAAACGCTTCGCCATTACTCATATACTATTTTTATATTCCATAATGCCTTTTCGTCAAGTGTCTGTCGTTTTACCTTGAATGCATTTGAAAAACTTTGTCATGTATATATGCATTTTGTTAAGATTTATATTTGTACTTTATATCTGATTTAGAGTTATCAAGAGGTATTTATCTTGTATAAAAGAAACATCAAACTATTGTGGTGCCAGTTTCCAATATTTAATATCCTCAGTAATGATATCATACGGGTCCTACATGCCCGGATGTAACATCGATCCCGTCCAGTACTTTGCCAGGTCTCCATATCGAGGCTATGGTGATGAAGATGACGAGGATGATGAAGACGAAGGAGGGTATCGGAATGGCAACTACTATGGGGACGATGAAGATGAGGACGACGATGACGGATTCGCCCTAAGAAGACACAGACCTAACAATTTCAATGATGAAGATGATGATAGATTCGAAGACAGATACACAGGTAAGAAATGGGGACGTGTTTCATACGAATTGCATTAAAATTCTGTATCAATAGCATTTTCTCTGACAGCTAAAGTTTAATTCTCAAATAAAAAAAACCTCAAATTTTACGATTAAATAACCAGACTAAAAACAAAAACACTAACGTTAAAGTGTTTAGGGTATTGATGTTTACGCATCCAAAAAATCTTAACAAAATCCTTAAAAAATTTAATCTTTAAAAATAAAACAAACACATAGTACAGAGACGGCCATCTTTTGGGTGGTTGAGAAAACTTGAGTTCCCAGCAAAAACCATTGTCCTAAGCCAAACTTGACGGATATTGTTACACTTGGTTCTGCCCCTAAAAGGAATTCCTACCTATGCTGTGAGAGACAATGAGGAAAGCATTAAGATGTATCAAGGTTTAATTAAAACAGAAACCTTTGTTGCAATAAATGTGCAGTATAGAATATAAAGGGTTGATTAAAATAGAAGGCAAATAAAATGTCATTTTAGTCACAAAAAAGTCCTTTTTGAAAATTTATTTTATTGGAATACAGACGTAATTGTTATTTTTAAAATGAATGAAGTGGTGATGAATTATTATTGTTCTTTCGTTACTATTTTTTTAAATTGTATTCAAATGCTTATCTAAGTTTTTGGGGTGTTGCAGCACTTTTTCAGCATGAAGCCATGGTTAAATTAATTTACAGAATAAGAATACATTTATTTTACCCTTTGGGGTGGAGGTCATGAAGTAATCACGAAATCACCCGTATAATCAATGTAGTATCAATTTTTTGCAGATTTGTATAAATTTAAGTTTTAATGTTTTACTGAAAAAAGCAAGAACAATTATTGCTTTTCTAAAATATATGTGCTAGTCAGTTCAATATTTTTCTCAAGGATTTAGTTTTGACACATTAAAGTTACCTTCATCGTCAGAACCGGTATCATTTACTGTTTTAGGGAAACAATAAAGATTGAGCTCCAATTGGTTATTAAATAAAGTGCATTATGTACGAACTTATTAAATGATTTTTAATATTTACCATCAATACCTGTCATCAACATTCAGATGTTTTTAATGGGAATCAAAGCATTTTAACAAGATTTTGTTCATAAGGTGAGCGTGTAAACCGATAGTTCTTTTGTTTGTAAAAAAATGCCTAATTCGTGGATGTTTTTTTTTCATCAAGGTGGTCGAACCATACATTATGAAAGAGATGATTTGTATGACGATATTGAAGAAAGAGGCTATGGAATCAGACATTTTCAGAGTAAATTTTACAATGGCAATAAGCAAAAACAACACCCACACAGAGGAACTGGCCTGAATAATTTTTATGCGAAATTTGGTCTTGAGAATGATTTAAATCTTTACAACAACTATGGTCTGAAAAATAGCGCAACCAATCCAAGAATTCGTCCAAAAGTCACATTTCCCGAAAATGACGACATCACTGTTAGCAACAAGCAGACGACAAGCGATGATTTAAATGACGATTTGTATGATGATTTACTTGACGATAAGGTGCTTCTTAAATCAAAAGTAAGAATAAATAAAGAAAATAAAAAGGAGAAAGAAATGGAGATTGATGACCTCCATGATGACAAGTTTGATGATAAAGTGCCTGTGATGAACCAGCAAGTAAACATCGAGAAAAATGGTATGATGTTTTTCCTTCTTTTTACATTTTCTTTTCCTTCTTTCCCTTCTGTCCATTTTCTTCGTTTTCTTTCTTTCTTTCTTTCTTTCTTCTTCTTTTTCTTTTTAAGTGTCATGTCATATTTTGTTCTTTTTTCAGAACTTTTTTTTTATTAAAATTACCATCTGTCATTATAAAGTTAAGATATAATCAAAATGTAAAGGAAAGTTTTGATTAAATATTTTGGAATCGCTAATTTAAATATATGTTATTAGCGCAGTAATGAAATGCTGCTTTTGATAATCTTTTCAAGGAAAAACAAAGAAACAAGAATCAGGGCAGTCAAAGGCACATAATTTGGTGAAATCGTTGTTGACATCAATGCCAAAAGGTACAGTTCTTCACATTTACATTATTTAATTCTATTTTCTAGATTGTGCATGTTTTGTGTTTTCCTTCAAAACTGCATAATTTGTTTCATTTATACCTGACCTATTAGGCCTGTTGTATTTATACAGCCGCAAAAATAACAGAGGTTCAAAAGAGGAATCCCAAATCAGAATCAGTTTGGTTAGCCCTTGCACTAATTGATATATACAAAAAAAACTTAGCACAGAACAATTCGGTAACAATGCTGTTTATTTTAACAAAAATGATATTTTTAGAGATTCTATATCCAATGTAATTAATAAATATGTACCAACATTACAGGATAAATTTAACTTGACTGATTGCCAATAATTGACGTTTCTCAATTTTTAATACTCAGTAAAATAATCCAAAGAAATCTTGAACCATGCTTATTCATTAATCTGTACATAAAATGAAATATTTTCTCAAAAATGTACTCCAATTTCGAAACATAAGATAAAAATAAGATTTTAATAAAACAGTTTTCACTAATTTATACTTCATGAAATATTTTTGAAACCGTTTGGGGATTATATATTTACATTTGCCATCAATTTCCTTCAAATTGAAGCAATTCAACTCATTATTAACTTCCAAGAAAATAAAATATTTGTTTTAAAGTTACCAGATCTTTATTACTGCCGTATAAGTTAGTGAAAAAAGAGGCTGAACAAGGGAAATAACTCTCACAATGACTAGAAGAGAAGAACAGATTGTGTTTAAAAGTCGCATCAGCACTATTGCAGATATTCGCGACTCGAAATTTTAACATATATATATATATATTTAATACAAATAATTATAAATATAATTATTTAATTATATTAATAAAATGATAAACTTATTATATTTTAAAACTAATGCTAGACTGATAAGAACCAGTAATATCACAGATAAGTGATAAATAAAAGACTGGATAATACATGGTGGACATTATAATCGTATTTTATTCAACAAGTTTGACTAGATACGGTTAATTTATTGCAATATTATTTATCGTCGCATGAGCAATTTTAGCTGTTTGCGACGAGAGACGAGATCTGTGAAGATTGATCTAAAACTTAATTCGTGTTAGCGTGGAATCTACAAGAAACTATTATGGTCCGCCTTGTACTAGCGGGTAATAAGGACGATTTCTTCATGCGGTGCTAGCTAACTGAGTCAGTTTTCCGCATACCCCCCTGTACAATTAACCTTGCACAGGGTGAATCAGTCAATACTCTGTCCGTTAATGTTAACGTCCAGTCCAGAAAGCAGCACCTAAATTATTTTGTCTAGTTATGACCCAACTTTAATTCGAAACCCCGACCTCTTGTTTTTGAATTGTGTACCCTCTATGATGAATGAAAGTGAGAGATGTAAATAATCAAATATTAAAAAATGTGTTAAAATGTTATTTAAAAATTGTTTAATTGCCCCTTATTGTAGCGTCACCAAAGAAGCAAAGTGCCAGTTATATAGGTAAGTATGAATACATTAATTAAGGCTTTTAAGTTTAAAAAAAATTCGTATAAATATCTCAATGCTGTGATCTATAAAGTACCAGGTGTTTATGTTTAAGTGTGTCATTGTATTGTAACAAAAAAATGGCAAATATTCAAGCGAGCGAGACAGAGAGAGAGGGGGGTTGTTAAAGGTAGTAAAAATTTGCTTTTTAATGGTATGTCAAACACAGCCAAATTAAATGTCAACGAATATTTTTATCTGCCAAAGCACTAAGGTGGATTTATTTTTATTTGATATAAATGTATGATTTTTTCTCCCTAAAGGTATGTATTTAAATAACATACCTCGAAAGTTAAACCCCAAGAACAAAAGTGATTATGTAGTACTATTTATCCAAAGATTCCTTGTCACGATCTTATTTACCAGGGATATCACGTGGTATGTTAACGTGGACAACATTCGCTGATAAAGATTGGTATTTGGAAGAAAGATCATAAAAGATTCAGATGCTTTGTTTTTTATTGATTTTTTTAAAGATGATATTATTTTTATTTATTTATTTATCGATTTTGACTTCAAATTGGTAAATTTACTTTTTCTTATTTTACTCTAATGTCTATGACCTACAAATTCTTCATTATGATACTTATTTACTAAAAATCTTTCTTAAGCTTTATTGTTAATACAAAAGTAAAAATAAATGTTTATTTCAGGAAATGGTGGCATCATGAAATCAACATATCAATTACTCAACTTGTTACCTGTCATAATAATGGTATACATGGGGTTTTAAATAAATTACAAACACTATATTTTATGCAGTTCTATTTAGTAATTTATGTCTGTTTCACTTGGTAGCTAGCGACACTATTCTGAAAGAAACGAATCATCAGGATTCTTTAGGAACCCCGAGCGGTCTCTAATGATTGTCTCGCTACCGGTACTTATATCATAGACTAGCATATTTAAAGTTGCAACTATTGCGTGCTGGTACAAAGCAGGTTATAATTACTTTCGAAAAACCCACAAAACAAATGAATACCAAGCTTAAAAGATCCTTGTCGCGAATAGCAATACAATTGCTGATGCTACGTAAGACGACATTATACTAACCTTTTACTAAGGATGGCTCGTTGACCTACTATTAAGAGTGTCGGCTTTCGGATATTAGTGCCTCTGACTTCCTTTGATTTCGATACTAAGTTTAACAACCGTGACAAAGCCTTGTCAGATCTTTTGTTGAGCGTTGGTTGTTTTCTAAACAACTGAATTTATGTTGAATAAAATTGAATAGGACGCGAAATACTAGTTCTTCATCTCCTTTTTCTCTGTGTTTTAGAATTTACCAAAAAAACTCTGTTCATTCACTTCAGATTTAGAATATACTCAACGGTTCCTTTTTAAAAAAAAAAACAAAAAAAACTTAAGATCCATGATATATACTCCCTGCGCCCTTTTTTACTAAACTTTGTTCATGATAAACTGCAACTATTTCTTCATGAACCTGTGTTCTAGGGTGCATATTCAAAACCAGCTTTTTCTTGAAATCGATGATGTAACTTTTTGATTTCATTCCTTTTTTGTAACGTTGTGAATTTTAACTGTCGACAAAAAAAAGCATGTTTAGGGTTCAGAACAGAAAAAGTCGAAAAGGATGATCAGCAACAACTCGGTTCATGTAATTAAGTGAGTTTTTGGTTTTGTAACTAACGTAATATTTGCGTTTTTCCGTAAACATAAAGAGAAAACAATAAATAGCCATGTTTAGATCAGTAAACAGCTGTTACTGCAAAAAGTTGAAAATTGCAAGGAAGACGCAAAACAATACTATTGTAGTCTATCAAGTAAATATCAGCACATTATCAAAAAATTAAAATGCGTGATATATTTGTTATAATTCCCTTAAAAACTAATGCACACTCATGCGACAGATACATGTATAACAAGTCTTAGAAGGCTAAAAAGTTTTTAATTTTTATGTATGTACATAAACAGTGTTCAATGCAAAACCAATCAACTCACCACTTAAATGTACTGCACGTCGAAAGTAGAATTTTAATAACCATGAACAAAAGTACAAATCGCCTGTCATTAAATATTCAATTATAAAAAGTTTAAATTTTTTCAACAATATTTAAAATTTCCTGGTTTGTCGTGGAAAAGGAAGTGGTTTCCGTTCAGTTTCAATTGGTTGTTCTGAAAAAGGAGAAATAATTTAATTGAAGTCCTGGTAAAATAAGGAAGGTTGCATGTACTATATTCATATCTATGTGACTGAAAAAGCGATAATAGAAATAACACAAAGACAGTAATTAGTATTTTGCCTCTCAAGATTCTTTCACTTATATGTTTGTATCAAGTTCCGTCAGTTATGTGTTGATAGAGATTTCCAAATTTACCTCCTGTAGGCAAACGGGCCAATTTTCTTTCGCTAGAATCACAACTTAATATCATAATGGGTTCTTAACCAAGAATGGGAGACGCCATAAACCGGCACTTAAAAAAACTTGACCACCTAGCCTATTCAATAAGAACACAATAAAAACACAAACCAATTCTGTTAAACGAAGCTTCTTGGAAGTAAAAAATATCTGATGGACCAATGAAGCAACCTACGTCAACAAGGAAGAGTACGACCATTACAAAATAAGTAAGCTTTTTAATGATTGGATTGGCACTGGATTGAAATTATGGTAACTGACTGCACTTTTAGAACTCGGGATAAAGTTATCTCGATATCCTTAAGCAACTACAAGTGCACTCCATCTCTTAATCAATACTAAATAAATTAAAAACACACAAACCTTTGTTTGAACGTTTTTTATAATGGCATTTCTTCTTAACCGATGATCCAGTAAAGTCAACAATATCTATGTGATCATCTGATAAATCTGAATCCACAACATCACGGTTTGATTCATCCAAGGAGCCATTGTTTACATAAAGTCCGTCTGCATTGTCCGATTCATTATCATCGATTTCCATCTCTAAAATATCGCATGATACATACAACTCGTTTTCAATTGTTTCGTCTAACAAAAGAAAAAAAAGAAACATTTTGAATGATTTTTCACTGATTAAAATTTAAAATAACTTTAAGTTTCTCATACAGCACTAAATAAACCGGAAATGTATTATATATAGTATGAAGAACTTATGATGGTTCATAAAATAGAGAGATGAAAAGCGGTTACATGGTGTTTAAAGCATAAGCAGAGACTAGTTATTAAACGAGTGTGAATAATCGGCATCTGAATAAGTATGAATATAAAAATAAAACACATACCAGTCCTTGCCCAAAGCACAATCCCAAAAAACAAAGTGAAAACCTTGAAAGCTGGCAAAATTAGTTATACACGTGAACTTCCATCCAGAAAGTGAGGCCAGGAGCATCGGAAGGTTAAGCACCTCCTGTCTTTCTAGCTACACCCGTCACGTGCAAGTCAATTTTGAGAATGAAAGGAACAAAGAACTATGGTAAGTCAAATATATCCAGTATAAGTTTGGATACTGTGACAACATACTTATCAACAATATTGTGATGACGGCCATTAAACTTTTTAAGGGCCTTGATTAGCCTAGGCTTGCAATATTCTTGTATCAACAATTTAATTGTAAGCAGTTTGCTTCGTTGTAGAAAGTCCCCATACGTTTGTCGTATATCTTCAGATGTAACCTTTCGTGGGTGTCGTAATTGAGGTATAAGTCCAAATATGAATCATAACATGGAGAATCTGTCGTGTCTCCTGAGAGGAACCAAACACAATATATCCAAGGACCTTGACAATGTAACAGTGCCCCAAGTATCCCCATGGTTGCTATTTCTGAGATAAGAAGCCATGAAGGTTGCATTGCTAAAATCAAATTAAAGACAGCTATACCTGCCACAATTTGGAAACGGCAACAATGAAGATTTTTTGCATTAAATACTATTGCATTGAAAACAGTTTTTCCAAACATTTTGGAACATTTTGAAAGACTTGGTTAAATTTTAAAGTTTTTGGAGTCAAAGAAATTTTTTCCATAACTCGAGATTCATCAAGTTAAAAGCTACATATAAGTGTATGAGAAGAAGAATAAAGTTTATGAACGCACGGCGCATGATTAATTACATAACTGACAATAGTTTACATACGCATTTTACTGATTTGAAACGAAGTTAACAATCTTAAAATCAATGAAATCTATGTCTTTGGAAAATAAATACGATCAATTACAATAATTCTTGTGTCTATTAAATCCCAACTTGTTAAGAAGTTCGAGTTTTTCATTAACCTCTGGTTTTCGATTATTGTCAAATTTTAACCATTAAATAGCCAAAAAAGTGATCGGTTTTGAAAACGGTCTCAAAAACAATATATATAAAGTGTACATGCATATTTAAGTACCTTCATCGTCATTACCATTGTTCTGCAAAACATCCGGAGATACTCCACTACAAATAATAATAATAATAATAATCATAGTAAAAATGTGTCAACAATAGAAATTGAACATAATTTGCTTTTACTGACAGGTGCAAGCTTTGCGGCATGAATCAATCTTTATACAATCAAAACACAAATTTTAGAAGGATTATGCCTTTAAGGAAAATGCATCTTCATGAAACCTAGAATTGCTAACAAAAATCGTTTTTGCGCCGTTTATCGTTATTTAAGTTATTTTGTTTTCGATTGCATTTTTATGATAGGAAAACCAATTTAATCCTGCAATATCAACCACCTCTTTAATAAGAAACCTAGATATTAAATAAATACTTATTTTATCAAGCATTTTCATATATATATCATTTTATTCTAAATACTCAATCGTGTTTACAATTACTAAATGAGATAATCGCACAAAATTACTTTTTTTGATAAGCAGATTCAAAGAATTTTTTTTCTTACTTCTGAAAATTATTGACTATAACATCTGACGTGAAAAAAGACTACAATTAATCTCAATTATTAATTATTCCTTATCTCTATTTTTATAAGTGTGTCAAATGGAAGATAACTGTGTATTTAATAATAGTAATTTCAAACAAAAAGAGTTTATCAAATCTCAGCATCTAAAAAATCATATTTGGACCAATGATTATGAAATTCCAGATTTAAGGTTAACACTAGATCAACGAACAAAATGAAATAAAGTTATACCTTTTTATAAATGTAAAAAGATTTTTTGTCTTTTTTAATTTTTCTACACGTTTTCCCTCTTCACCTTCTCTTATTTACCTGTTCTTGAAGAGTTAAAGGTCTGGAGTGTTAACAGATTACTCTCTCGGATAGATCCTAATTTGACAAAGTTTGTCATTTTACCTGGTTGGGGTTTCTCTGCTCTCCGTTTTCCTCAACTTTATCAGAAATGACTGTTTTGATATAAATATACAACAAATACTTGCTAAATTTTCATGTCCCAGATGTAAAAAATGCTGACTTAAGATTCTTCAATTTACTTTATTTACCTGTTCTCAACTGTAAATAGAAAAGCGGTATAAGTTTCATACTGCAATTTCTGAATTATAATATATTGTATATTGTATAATACATTGTAAAAGTCTACTAATGTCTACTTTGAACGGCATGATTTTTACTTTGTAATTTAAATTTTAAAACTGTTTATCTTCAATACATTAAAACAAAAAAATAAAATAAAATAAAAAAGTAAAACAAATAAAAATAAATTAATAAATTAATTAATTAATAAATAAATAAATAGAAAAAATAATAATATATGTATAAAATAAACCATTATTACCAAATGAAAAATAGGAATATTTTTATAGGAATATTTTTACTTTGCAAAAGAACGAGACAATCAAGAACAAACGTCAACACACACTTAAATAATGAAAGCGTTGATTTAATTTTAATTACATTTGTTTTGCGATAATAATTAAAAACAATTCCCTACTTTTACCGGGGATAATTAACAGTGATGATCAATGAATAAACTGAATAAATAAAAAGTGAAAAATTATTAAATGCTGTGTGTTTTGTGCTTGGCATTTGTCTCATGTTTAGTTTTATTAATGCATGTTTCATAGTTGTATTGATAATGCGAAGTACGTTAATTTTACATAAGCCTACTTTTTTATGTTTGAAATAAGATTTTTAAAATTTTCTTTATTTGCCAGAATACTTTGGTGTTCGAATGTTAAACTATGTTTGTGTTTTGTAATCTTACCTTGCCTTTTTTTACAGAATCTTATTGCGCAAATCAGACTGAACAATAAACACATAACACTTGCTGCAGAAATTAAAATATATACCCATTTCTTTGATTTTGTCACATTTTCTTCTTTTTGTCCCATTACTTTGACTGAAATGAAAAGCAAATACTTAAAAACGCATGTTCGTGGGAAAATAGATTTTGTACTTTCGCGAGTTAGTAAATATCACAAAATTAAATACATCAAATTTTCACCCACTAATGTTGACATGCTAATAGGATTTAATTTACAAAACAAAACTCAACAATATTTTCTTTATTTTGTTTTAGTATTTATAGGATTCTGATATCGAAAAACAAATTCTAAATTGTTTCTTCAAAATAAATGAATAATTATTAGTTTTGCTTTCAATTTTCCCGTCATCTTTTCTGTTGATTGCCTGATGTGAATTGTAAGTAAAGGGCAAGTAATATTCAGGAAAAAAAATAAAATAAATTTCATCTATGGTAAATCCCGTCTTTGGTAAGTTATCAATAAATAAAACATTTTTCCATTTTTCCATTTTGTCTTTCAAAATATTAGGATCATTGCAAAAACATTTTCTGAACATGTAACTTTTATAATTTATCATAAGATCCTCAAGTATAAAAATTACCCTTTTCAATCATAATTGTAAACACAGTAGAACCAACAGTATTTGTAGCATTCACAAAATAAGTTCCAAAATCTTTATCTTGAAGACGGCGGAAGGTTACAGATGATACATAACGATTGAGGTAGTCTTTGGTATCCGTATCAGCCACCATTAATCGAGATCTACTAGTTATTTCACGAAAATACCATTTAATTTGCGGTTTTGGAAAAGCAAACACAAACACAGACAATACCAAGGTTTCTCCGACCTTTGCCATAGAACGATTTCGTTGCGGGTTTTTCATCTGGATTATGGGTTTGCCTGTAAACAATTTAAAATAAAAAGTACAGGTATGTATATACTATTTTATAGATGTGTAGATGTATAATTTAATTCACACACACACAAACACACACACACACACACACACACACACACACTTTATATATATAGGTGTTTATCTAACGAGTAATTTAAATAAATAATTGTACATTTTTAAACGTAATTTTGTGTTGTTTCAAAAATAAAAACATGATTATGAGATCAATTGAGGGCGTTTTTACGATATAATATGAAAATAAATATCCACCATAAAAATGCATTTTAACTTTGCTCTAAATTTTAAAAAATGTTGATAAGAAAATTAAAATACTTAAGACTACAGTATTCATAAAATTAATTGAAAGTGTTTGAAAAAAAATTAATTTTTAATTTAATAGAAAAAATAATTGTAACAAATCTTTTTATATAAAAGACTTATTACTGGTAACAATATATCAATAATTTTTTTGATTTATACAATACTAAAATATATTATCAAAAGAAAATAATAAGAAACATGATGCAAGTATAAATTGATTATATATGTATGTGTAATATACATTTAACAAAAATACCAGTTCATTTTATATGCAATATGTGGACATTTTGGAAAGCCAATTCTTATCAGCGGCACTAGGGACCGAAAAAGATTATAGATACTAAATAAATAAATAAATAAATAAATAAATAAATAAATAAATAAAGAAAGAAATGAAATATAAAGTCAAAAAGATGAACAACAATAAATCCAAAGTTCCAAAATTATGTGAATCTAAATCAAGCTAAGAAATGCTTTGCTTGAGAGAACAAACCTTACTTTTATGCGTTGCAAAAATACTACTCAAGATTTTGTTAAATGGTACATTATCTGTCAGCACAAAGTGCTAAGTACTCATTAGAGGATACCGTCAGGGAGTTTCCTCCAACAGTAGCAGTACCTGCTCTGTGGAAGGATACCATCAGGGAGATTTCTCCAACAGTAGCAGTACCTGCTCTGTGGTAGGATACCGTCAGGGAGTTTTCTCCAACAGTAGCGGTATTTGGTCTGTGGTAGGATACCGTCAGGGAGTTTCCTCATACAGTAGCGGTACCTGCTCTGTGGTAGGATACTGTCAGGGAGTTTCCTCCAACAGTAGCGGTACCTGCTCTGTGGAAGGATACTGTCAGGAAGTTTTTTCTCTAACAGTAGCAGAACCTGCTCTGTGGTAGTAGATATCTAACTAACAAATGTATGTTGTAATAATGAAATTATATACTTACATTTTACCGAAATGTTTAAGCTTTTTATTAATTCGTTTGTTGCGTTTGACGGAAGCAAACAGGAATATGTCCCCATGTCCTCGCATTTAACTCTGTGTATTGTGAGATTACTTGATGTGGAAGACTCGGAGATACCAGTTGTCTTTATTTCTCTTTGAGTGTCATTGTACAGGTAAGAAAAGAGCCATGTCACATTCCCGCTGATTTGTTTATTAACTGAACACGTGATCGTAACTGAATCATTCTCTTTAAACGTTGTGTCAGAACTTGGCGTGGAAATACTGACTAGAAAAACAAAGTTTAATTATGAGTAGAAGGGAAATGACAAGTTTAACCTAAAAATAAAAATTAATCTAAAATTAACCATTAATGACCTGACAACCTAAAATTTCATTAAAGCAATTTTCAGTCAGACTGCAGGTTATCAAAAAAGGTAGAGAATTGAATGCGGCCTATTTAAAGTGCTACAGAAATTTAAAAAAAAAATGTTTTAGGTAATAAAACAATGAAAAAAAAAGATAATTTGCAAACTACATAATAGCAAAATAGTAAGTTTTGTTTTTTAAATCATTTTCTAAAACAAATAGAAAAGTCATGTCTGACTTAATTTTAAACCATTTAACATAATAAAACATGTACAAAATAACCAAAAATGTTGTTTTTTCAATACCCAAACAATCTTATAAAATTTCATTACAAAGTTATAGAAATTAACATTGTTAGGGCGTATATATATATATATATATATATATATATATATATATATATATATATATATATATATATATATATATATATATATATATATTGATATATATGATATATATATATATATATATATAATTGTTAGTATTGACAAAGACAGCATTGAGAGAAAATTTCTTAGTCATGCAAAATTAACAGCAAAGGTATAAATAAATAAAACAATGATATAGGATATAAAACAAAAATAATTGTCTTAACATTTTGTGAATGTAAAATTCTAATCTGTTATCATTAAAGAAAACTGATTTATACTAGGGTAAGGGCATCCATTGATAGCATGAAGCAATCATGATGAAACTACTATCATTGTAGCATGCAATATATTTGTCAGATGTTATTGACAATTAAGAATATATTTTGCTTAACTTATGTTATCGTAAAATTGAAAAAAGTACATCGATGTGTTAAAAAGTAGTTTGATATAAGCAATTACCCTTTTCAATTTTTTAATTAATTCCATTTTTTAAACTAAATATTCGTATTTGCAACAAATTTCTAAAATTGTCTATTTAAAATGTTTATGTTTTTAATTTGATTTGCTTAAGATAAATTTAAATTTTAATACTAACAGAACAATACATTAAACTTAAATGGGTCGCGTTTTAATTGTTAAAATTGAATAAAGTGTAATTAAAGTAAAATAAAAAGAAAATTCTACAAATGATTCTGCTTCTAACATTGTTACTGATGAGGAATGAATTTCCGAAATGTGCACATCTGGCACATCAAAATTTAACTAGTATTTGTGTTATATATTTACTATCGCTGAGCGTGTACTGTTGCTGGTGGAGTAAAACTCCCCGAGGGTATCCATAACTAAGTAGGCAGTACTTTGTGCTGTCAGAAAATGTACCATTTAACCAAATTTTCAGACGCCTTCATTTCTAAAACTAGATTAAAACTAAGGTTTGTTCCCTTACGCAAAGCATCCTTTAGCTGGAATTGGATTTATAAAATTTTGGAACTTTAGAGTCATAAATTTGCAACTGTTTGGCTTATGTTTTTTATAATCAAACTTTTCGGTCTAAGTGTCACTGATGAGGAATGATTTTCCGAAATGTCCACATCTGGCACATCAAAATTTAACTGGTATTTGTTTTATATTTATCAACACCAGTTGAAGAGTAAATTTAGGAGAAACAAGAAAAATCCATTTTACCTAGAAATTATAGATAAAACTAAAATTAATTCGATCATTCATTTCTCTGAAAAACATGTAATTATGTAATAAGTTCTTTAGAATGTATGCCATAAGTAACCCAAACATCTTAAATCATGTTAAGTAAAGTTTTGAGGCAGTTATTTTTCAACAATGCGGTATGCTAGGAGGCAGCTTTGAACAAACTTCTACGAAATGTATTATGAAACATGTGAAAATGGGAAACTTATTTACCTATTTCCAAATAAAACATTATTTCATATCTCATCACTATGAAATTCATAAACGATAGGTTGCATTTCATGGCGTTAACATCATGTCGTCAGATCCGATTCTTAAATATGATAAAAACGCAGATAAAAGCAAGATCCTGGAAACAAAATAGAACTGAATTTTCCGAGAATAACACATGAAATAAAAAGATTTGCCAACTTACTATTGAAAATTTTTTTTCTTTATTTTGAAGAAAGCTACTCAATGGACGGGCATTACAAACATACAATGACAAATAATAAGAACAAACTGTGGTACATGGCATGCAACATATATCTTTTATAGCAATTTATAAATGATGAAAATATTACCCTCCACTGAATGATCTGTAACCTCTGAATTACCTAAAAACGTAAGAAAGTAAAAAAAAATATTTAAATAAATAAATAAATAAAAATAATAATAAAAAACCGTTAAACAAACTATATCGTCGCCTCAAAAGTATTCTGAAACGCAAGAATTTTGAAATTTTATTTTTTTAATTGTCATGAATTAAAAAAATATTATTTGGAAAAAAAATACAGTCATAAATGCAAAATTTGCAATAAAAATACCAGTGTTTTTTCCGGTTTGATTTTTTAAAACCCGAAGTTTACAACGTTACAGAAATGCGTAATAAATCATAAGTTTTTCGTATGTTTTCTACATACACTTTGATCTACTTGTTGATTTTTTATGCACTAATCTAGATAAATTTAACAAAACAGAAAAATCTACATAAAAATTTTTAATTTACATTTTATCAGCAATATTTTTATTATCAAAAATTTAGTTTTACAATACAAGATTTGTTTAACGTAAAAGGTATGACCTAATAAAAATCAATTTTTAAAAATACATACATACATACATACATACATACATACATACATACATAGTGATACATACATACATACATACATAGTGAATACATACATACATACATACATACAAACATAGTGAATACATACATACATACATACATACATACATACATACATACATACATACATACATAGTGAATACATACATACATACATACATACATACATACATACATACATATGTCCAAATTAAATAGTGTCTTTATCCAATAGGTTCTAAAGAAAGAATTCCATGATCTGTAAAACGTTCCATTAATTGTGCTTTTATTAATTGATTTAAAATATAAATCGAAAAGAACCGGGATTTTTATTTCACAATTTAAAAAATCTCGTCAAATAAGAAGTACCTTTTCAAGAATGTCTACGTGCGTTGGTTTTGTAACTAGAGATATTGTTTTAGATATCTAATTTTAGTTTTTATTTTTATCCTGTTTAATTGCAAGTATCGTTATATGTGTTGATGTAGTTTCGTGTTAGTTCAAAGTTCACGTATATAACGGAATTAACAAGTTTTCAAAGTTTTTGCTGGTTTTTTGGGGGATTGTGGTATTGGCATGGAGCGGTAAGTTTGTGTTTTTTCACTTGCACTCATCTGTGCATAATTTTGCAGTCGCTTTCTATGGTCATAAGAGCGCTTTTACACATTACACAATTTATTAACAGTGGAAAAAATTAGCAGCTAATAAATATGTTGTTGGCAGAATGAATAAATAAATACTAGTAAATAAATAAATAAATAAATAAATAAATAAATAAATAAATAAAAATAGCTCAGTTTAGAATATATCCTACTTACCATCAATAAAAAGGGTTTTATTATTACTCTTTGGTCCCCCAGCAGTATCTTTGCATGACCAAACTGTACCATTTAACATTTTTATCTTCATGATTTCCGCGGGTATCCTTAGCATATATCCATCAGCATCACATGTGTAATTAAACAATATTTCTGAGTTATCTGATGGTGTAAAACAGTTAATTCTTGTTATGGTAGCAACTGCATTTTCATTTTTAAACCATCTGATAGCTTGAGTAGAATTTCTGTCAACACACTTAAATGTATAATCTTCATCTACATAACCATGTTCGGACAATCCATTCAGTTCAAGTTGAAAACCTTAAATGTAAAATCAAAAGTTTTATATATTTTGATTTAAAATATATAAATGTGTTAAAAAAAGACATTTTCTAAACAGTTGACAAATGAGGAAACTAGAACCTGAAACCACCAACGACTGAAGCATGAAAAAAGGAAAATATAATGATTTAATAGAGCAATTAAAGGAAATAAAACAATTTTAATTAAGGGATTGTATATAGAATTGTAAAAAGAATATAAATTGAATTACAATTGTTGTTTCAAAGAACTAAAGTTTTAAAGA
Organism: Tegillarca granosa; assembly: GCA_029721355.1. Lineage (NCBI taxonomy): Eukaryota > Metazoa > Mollusca > Bivalvia > Arcoida > Arcidae > Tegillarca > Tegillarca granosa. The sequence goes on from CM056605.1 coordinate 28,593,591, forward strand.
ACTTACCACTGTTTTGCCCGGCCTCAGTAGTAACAGCTACAGCACACATCAAAACCAATATCAATCCACTGTCCTTCATTGTACTTTGATTTAGAATGCTACCTTTTTGTAAAATGTAACGAAATTAGAAACTCTATAATATGCAATAAATAAATAAAAATTAAATCGAACAGGACAGAGTTTATTCAAATCGGAACTTCAGCATAAAGTTATTATTAGAGGATACGACTACTCCATCAGTCACGATTCAAATTTCATAAAGTTTTTTTTTTTGAAATTTTAATTTATTTTATTATTAGTAATTTGCCATTTCCTGATACTTTGAGTGGGAAACTAATCATATACTCTGGAGGAAACAATTTCATGTGATAATAATTTTTTAAAACGTAATAATAAAAAATAACTGTGAGATTTGGCATATTTTATGATTTTTTTCGAAAATGAATTTAAAGCAACACACACACATATCCTCCCCACACACACACGTAAAAGGTTTAGTAAATTAAAAGGTTTTTTTTGTTTTGTTTTGTTTTGTTTTTTGTTTTTTGTTTTTGTTTTTGTTTTTTTTTTTTTGTTTTGTTTTTTTTTTGCTTTTTTTTAAATTACATTTCAACATAACAACAGGATTTCAATTTAGGTAACACTGACTGTAGAATTTTATTTTGTTTTGTTGTTGTTTATCGCATGTTTGTTGTGTCGCGATTTTGTGCAATTATATAGCTATACTCACCCTATTTAATTCACAGACAACTCTGTATATTAAATCGATATTCATGTATTGATTAAATACGTTGACTAGGGAAATTTTTGGGTAAGTTAATTTGCGCGAATTTTGTCTTTTAGAGATATCCGCGTACTTTTTTGCCTTGTTTTATAATGGGCAGTGTATATTATCTCTATATTAAATTTTAATTTTAAGTTTTTTTCGTGTCTTTTCTTGTCATTCTTGCAACTTTACGCGAAAATTAAATGTGTGTTTAGAATTTTTGCATATAAATTTAACGTTGTTAGGTTTTTTTTTGAAAAAAAATGATGATGATGGTGGTGGTGGTATTGATGATGATGATGATGATGACGACGATGATGATGATGATGGTGGTGGTGGTGGTGTTGATAATGATGATGATGATGACGACGATGATGATGATGATGATGGTGGTGGTGGTGGTGTTGATAATGATGATGATGATGACGACGATGATGATGATGATGGTGGTGGTGGTGGTGGTGATAATACTAACCTATTCTTATTGTAAAATATTGTTTTTGCTTTGTTTATGTTACATATTAAAAACTATATTCACGCAACAGTATCGAACATGAAAAACTTTAAAATTCTCCTGAAATAAGATCCGTTGCATGAAAAATGGTCAAAAAGCTACTTAAGAACCTAATATTTCAGATACACGAAATTTCAAAACAGTTTTGAACAATTCTCGTTAATACTATTGCTTAAAAGGACAGATGGCGTCTAGTTGTTTATTATTGAATGTTTCATGTGTATTTAAGATTGACAAAGAGGATGAACATCTTCAATTAAACTAGGATATTGTATGCATAGTTGTGATAATTAAATAATTTCAAGACGATATGGACACGTTTTATCATGCTTACAAAATAAAAAAAAACGGGCCGGGACTAGATAATACGATAATTTGAAAAAGTTTGGTTGATTGAATGGTGATTTACGACCAATCAGCATTTTACCCTTCCTTCATTTTCTTTCTTTCTTTCTTTCTTTCTTTTTTATGTTTTTGTATTTTAAGTGGCTTTTTTTGCTCCAGCGACATTCCGATAACTATATCTTTTATCAAGTTGTTAATTCTGAAAAATTGAAGCAAATAGGAACCAGAGATAACCTCCGACTTATGGCAAGCAACTGACGAACTTTCTTACGCTAGGATCTACTCTAGTGGTGTGTGAACATAGGTGGTGTATCTGTAGGCATGCGTCTCTAAAGTTTTACTGCATTCTCACATCTGTTGGAAATTTTAAATCAATAAATGATTTTCATCACATTACAAATTTCTCAGCATGGACAGTTTATTATATAAATAAATAAATAAATAAATAAATAAATAAATAAATAAATAAATAAATATTTTTGATTAATAAATAAATGGATGAATAAATGAATAATTAAATAAATAAATAAATAAATGAATAAATAAAAATAAATAAATAAATAAATAATTTAAAAAAAAATTAAAAATAAAATTTTGAATGATTTTTCAAAGTGGGACAAAAATCAAGTGACTTCCTAAGTTTTGTTGATGGACGGTTTATGCTAAGAAATTTGTGACAAACCTCTGCCTTAACCAGTACATCAATACACTGTCAACAAATTAACAAAAAATCAGTATTTATTAATTTTAGAAAAAATAAAATAAAAAAAAACTTTTGATACAAAATGCACAGAAAGTGTAATCCGGTTAATACCAGTCGCGTTGATGGTCAGTTGTGTCAATAATGAGCTCGTTTTGAATTTGATTTGTTCCTTTTTGCATTAATAGGTCACTGTTTAGTAAATGTTGAATTACTGCCAAATTGTTTTCTTTCTGACTATTTATATGGATTTGGTTCGCTCTTCTTTGCATTAATGCCTTATCAATCAATAACTGAATTCATCATTTTCAAAAACAGGCGTTGTTGTTGTCGCGACTACATCCGGTGAAGCAGTTTGTCTTAGAAGAAATAAATTGAACCTAGAGTCAGCGATGTTTTTATTTTTGAGATAGATAGCTTTTGATCTTTTCGTGATTTTATTGTTTGCGCCTTCGCGCTCTGTTTTGCTTTTTTAATTTGGTTTATTACTGAATCCTTTTCTGTTGAGTTTAATGCGTTACCATTTGTGACTACTTTGCTAACGCTTGTGTTTGCTTTGTCTACTGATGTGTTTAGCACGGCGTTGACAGCTGATTTCGTTTCTGATCAGTTTATTTTCCCTCTTCTTATAAAACTGGATATAGTCTTAATATTCCAATTTCCGTCGGAACTTGACACCGTCTTTGACCCTTTCTCGTCTGTTAGTTGTAAATTTCCAAGTAACCCCTGAAATAAAACACTGTAACGGAAGTACTCTTGAAGGAGCTGCTCTCTGATTGGATATCGCAATACGGGTTGTAAAGCAGCGGCTTCAATGCATGTGTGCCGAATCTGATTTAAGCCTTAAATTTAAGCAAAATTAAATAATAAAAAAAATTATTTTTCTTTAGAAGGAGAGAAAAACTTTGAAATTGATGTTGAGTTGTTTAACTATTATGTTTTTTTTTAATATAGATTTACAACTAATGTTCTGAAATAATTCTTACATAAATCTTCGAGACAGACATACAAAAACAACAACAACAACAACAACGCCGATGACGACGACGACGACAACAACAATAAGAGCAACACAACAACAACAACAACAACAACAACAAAAATCTCTAATAATTAATCTAAAAACAACAGCGTTTATGTATGAGATGTGAGTGTGTATTATAGTCTGCAGTGTATTAGCGTTACTTGGGTCGACTTTTTGTTATGACATAACTCCCCGAGTCGTTATTTCTAAAACAAGCATACCACTTCTCAAATCACATTACCCTGGCACCGGGTGAACCAGATGATACTCTGCCGTTCTCATGCCGGGCGCCAGGCAATATCTAAAATTTTAATACACATGTACTTGTGTATGAGACGGTCCATTCGTACCCCAAAACTCCCACTTTCGAGGCGGATGTTTTATGATAGAGCCACTGAGGAGTTTGCAATGTTAGGGGCATCTATTCGTTATACATCGTCGTACTTAGTAATTGAAACACAATCACGTGTCCAGTAAAAAGTGAACGACTAGATAAACACCTTTATGACAAACATTTTAGATTCCATTTATTTTTCCAGAACATTCACATTCAATCATCCCCTCCACCTGGGCCTGATTGTGTTTAAGCCTGTGTAAGTTGACAAAACAGTAAGCGAAAATATTTAATATATATATAACATATTTCACCTGTATTTGGTTCAAACATTTGTAAGCAGTTTATTTATAAATATTGACCAGTAAACAAGATAATTATAAAATTTAACTAACCAACTGTTTCAGCTAAAGGAACTTTGAACAACCGGGTCATGGAGTCAATTTGATTAATGGTGTTTTACGCCTTAGCCAAAATTCTTTCTCTTATTTTAAGGCGCTCAGTTCTGGAATGGTGGAGGAAACCGGAATACCAATAGTACACAGTCCTTCGGCAAACGAACTGACAAACTTTCTCATGTTAGGATCTGCGGGATTTGATCCTAGGTGGCAAGAGGCGCTGTGGTCTGTAAGCACACCCAAGATACCACTCAGCCACCTAAGCCTCCATCCGAGCCATGAGCCATAAATTAATAACAATATTTCAATTATAACAAGATTTACATTTATTTGAGATCAAAAACAATTGGTTGGTTAGTAATGCCGTGTTTTCCCGCAAGCTAAATATTTTTACAAATATATAAAGGTGGGTAGTTTAAAAAATTACCCCGAGAAAATTACCTTCTACAAGTGGACTGCGTTATAAGAATTACTCGATTCGCACCTACTGATTGTTTCACTGCGTTTGTGACAGCGATTTACGCCGAATTTTCAAAGAAAATCAAATAAACGTGAAATAAGTATGGTACTTCTTCACTTGCTTTACCCACAAACATGTTTAATGAATCAATACGCAGGTCCGGTTGGATTTTACCATTTCTCTAGTCTTGAAGGGAAACAGATATTAAAGCAGGAAGTCTCTGGCATAGTCAGAGGCGGATCCAAAATGTCATAAAAGGGGGAGTTAAAAATTTTATCATGATATTGCGAGCGCCCAAGGCCCTAGATCCCAGCGGCGAGGGGTCTTAGGGCCGGTTAAGACCCTCTAAGGGTCCAGGACAAAGATTGTTGGGGGTCAAGACACCAAAGCACCCTGCAAAAAAACCAATTTTTAATATTTCAGGGTACCTTTTCGCCACATCTCTCTCACTCTCTCCGTTTTTAAAAAGGGAGGGGGGGGTTGCAACCCCTCCCTTGTATTCGCCAATTCATCGTCTGGATTTTTTAAATTTATTTAAAACTAAGGTTTGTTCCATCATGCAAAGCATTTTAAAATCTCTGATTTTCTTTTTATCAATTTTTTCGTCCTCTAGTGTCACTTAAGAGGAACGAATTTCCGAAATATGCACATATGACATAGCAAAATTAAACAGGTATTTTGTTAATTATATACAAACATAATCTGTTATACGTACCCAGTACAAGTGCAACATACTTTAGAGTTAAGTTGAGTAATGGTGTTTAACGTACCAGTTAAGAATATTTCACTTATATCGAGACGTCGCCAGCTAGAGTCGAAAGTGCAAAAATTTTGCCTGTGAATTGCACTGATGGCATTATAAAGCAAGGTTTTTTTTATCGTGCCATGCCTGCCGTGACCTCTTCATTTTAAGTTCCCATCCGAAAGAATCATGACTTTCATTTCGTAATGCCTAGTGCTTGCCGAAACAACAGTCACTACCCACTTTCAAGTCTTGGGTTAGACCCGGGCAGGGTTCGAACCCACGACCTCTCACTTACGGAGGAAGCCCTCAACCAACTGAGCTACCGCAGTGGTCGCACCATTCTTAAGAGACATAATGTCCAGTGTGATCAGAGCAACAAGTTTAATCAAGATACACAACCTTATTTCAAACGTTTAGATATAGATATATATACATGTATATATATATATATACCTACAATTTTTAATTTAAAAAATCACGATCTATTTTCATACTCTTAAGTGTTATCCTCAATATATATTATACATTGTTTTGTTTCCGCAAAGGTGATATATACTTCCGACTGAGATTAAAAGTTACTTGTTAAATACAGGTAATTAAACTTGAAAAATTGAATATTAACCAATCAAATTAAAAAAATGTGAACCTGTTTAGTTAAAATGTGTGGCATTATTTCACTTTTTTCCTTAGTCATTTTACAATAACAAATCTGTCTTAATTATTTAAAATATTTTTTTTTGCAAATTTTAAGACTATATTTTAAAATTATTTTACAGAGAAGCTTCTTAAACCAAAATTTCTATTTTTTAAAGCTGCATTAAGTTTTCCAAAGAAAAAATTAAAACGGTGCTAATCTAATTAGTGATGTTCCTAATGAACAATGTTACATTTGGTTCAACGATAAAAGCTCGAATAAATACAGAAATTACAGTATTTACCCAGCGAGATGCAGCATTTGGGATCTAATATTAGAACATGGTTACGTCATCAAAACCCAGGTAATTTAAACACAACTTTCAAAACGATGAAATACGATAAATTAACGCAGAACTTCGTTGAATTTGTCATTTGTGACTTAGTAAGGGATACATAACACCATTTCAAATACATCTGGATATTAATGAAGGACAATTAACGTTTCTAGCGTTTTCTTATATCCGTGCGCATGCTCCAAGCTCATAATTACCATCGTAAAACACTGACCAACCGGTCAGAGGATTCCGTTTATTTACAGCCAAAAGAAATGAAATTTTAGAAAATAAATGTCACGGATCGTGGTTAGAAGATATCCATTTTTAAAAATATATATATATGTTCAGAAAATAAAAAAAAATTCAGAAAATTGAAAAACTTAATGCAGCTTTAAAATAAATGTTCTTAAGAAAATATATTTCCTTCTGTTGTTAAGCAATGGTTTTTTTATGTATACACAGTTCAATGTCGGTTCAAAGTCTACATACAATCAATGGTCTAAATCTTTGCTTTTTGTTTCATTTTCTTGTTTGTTTCTTTCTTTTTTGTGCGTATGCGTTTGTTTTCAGAGTACAAATGTTTAACGCACTGCATACAATGTGTAAAGCGTACATACAAGAGTTGCAAACAACTCCATTGCCAAAAAACAAAACCAACATGGTAGATACTTGAGAGTAAAGGTATTTTTGGGGGATCCTTTTAAAACCCGTAGACTTGGCAACCTTGGTCAGTTTACGACAATCTGTCTAGAAACAAACGGCCCCGGTCTGATATATTAGTAGGGACTGTTTTTTCACAAAGCACTCAGCATTAAAGAATAAAAGTCACGGAGTCCTTCGGAAAAGACCTAAGCTTAAAACTAACGCCACATGTCACAGTAGGCATGGCACACAAAAGAACTATCCCTGCACATTGCCCTGAGCACACTGCAAACAGTGGCGGATCTAGAAGGTGGAGGCGTGTCCCCAACCTTCCTTTATGTCACAGATAATGCATTTTTCTTGCACACCTTTTCACACTATGGTTTAGGCACTATGAATGAAAGATATTTCTGATTAAACTTAGATTTCACCAGAATGCAGGATTTTGCGCCATTTTTTCACAATTTTCTTGGGAAGCATGCCCTTGGGCCCTCAAAGGAAGTAAAAGCCTTTGGCTATCAACTCTTACCCCTCCCCCATTTCTAAAGCCCTTGATCTACCTCTGGCAAAGGTAAAAATTTCTGCCACTTCACCTTTAGCTGGTGAGGTAATGATACAAGTGACATATTCTTGGCTGGGTCGTTAAACAATATTCTAATATATAATCAACCAATTAATCCGGAAATCAAATCATCTGTAAGGTTCAAATCCCACCAGAGACGGATCCTAGTTTCAGAAGAATGTAATCCAGTTTGCTTCATAATAAAATGCAATACGTGAAAAAAGTGTAAGAATCTTGACTAAGGAGTAATAAATTAACCATGACTTCACTACATTTTACCTGTTCTCAAGTACATTTTGTTGTAATGTATCCATGTTAGATTTAGAACTTATCAAGTTAAACTTCCTTTCTGTTCCTTTTATTTTCAGATGATTTGGCTTATGTGTGATTATAAAATTGATTCTCCCTGATATATTAAAAATAAAACATATTTCTATGTTACTTTTTTATTACATTACTTCTACAACTATATATATATATATATATATAACTCAAAACATGATCCTGTCACTGAAGAAGCACTGTGACCTTGTTTGCATTGAATACATATTGCAGTTGTCAACTATTTAAGGTCATGTGATACAGCTGAAACTCCCTAACACCTGTCCAAGTTCACTTCCAGGTGTTCCCTTGATGGATTGATTGTATGGAGATACATGTAATATGCTGTCCAGCATAATATCAGTACAAAAAAAAAATTATACTGTTTGGCATGTAATCAGCATGGAATTTTCTATTTAATTTTTACTTTCTGTCGTTCCAGTGTCTTCAGCTCGACTTTTCCTTTTCTTAGATTTTCCACCATCAGAATGCTGTTCTGAAGATGTTCTTCTTCTTTTCATCTCATCTTCCTGAAAAATATCAAATTTATACAAATTTATACATAAACACATCGTCTTCATAAAAATCATCAAATTTATTTATACATATATCTTCATTTCATTTGTAAATTGTAAAACTTATACATATTAACATCATCTTTTGCTTCTTTTTTGCTACTTATCAGGATTATATAGTTTTGCTTGAATGAATTTCTGATTAGTTTTATTTGATTCAGTACTGCATCTTATATTTCAGAGATGTACATGTAATATGTAAAATACAATTTAATTACAGAAAAAAACCTAGAATTGCTGATCTTATCATAAAAAGTGGGCGTGACCCTACATTTAAAGACTTATAAACAAAAATATTAATAACAAGAATTCCAAGGATTTAAATGTCTCGCCTGGTTAGTTTTTAATGAGTAGAAATTACATTACTTTAACATAAATTTCACATTTTGGCACGCTGCTGCCGCCGATGACACCAGAAAAGTAACACCTAAATCTCGCCTTATGGCGATGCCAGGCTCGAAAAAAAAGGACTTGGACTTTGAACTATGTGGTGGAGAAAAGTTTAAAAATGCCACTATAACAGATTTTTACTTTGGTCACATGATAAGTGAGATGATGAAATTAGGGTAGATTATGCAAGACAACACTGTGGTTATAGGTGATTTTACAAATTAATAAAAGAGGGCATTATATCCAGATTTAACTGCAAAACTATATGAGGTGACAAACTTAAAGAGAACCATTATAACCATGTTATAATATTGCAAAAGGCTAATTGGCAAAGTTATAAAGAGACTATCATTTCAAGGAACACTTTAACAAGGATTAACTATGTAAATAAGTGAGTTGGCAAATTTATAAAGAAGCATTAAAACAAGTTTTAACAATAAGAATAAGTGAGTTGGCAAATTTATAAAGAAGCATTAAAACAAGTTTTAACAATAAGAATAAGTGAGTTGGCTAATTTATAAAGAAGCATTAAAACAAGTTTTAACAAAAAGAATAAGTGAGTAGGCAAAATAATTGAGGGCAATAAGTGAGTTGGCAAAATAATTGAGGGTAATAAGTGAGTTGGCAAAGTAATTAAGGGCAATAAGTGAGTTGGCAAAAATAATTAAGGGCATTAAGTGAGTTGGCAAAGTAATCGAGGGCAATAAGTCAGTTGGCAAAATAATTTAGGGCAATAAGTGAGTTGGCAAAGTAATCGAGGGCAATAAGTGAGTTGGCAAAATAATTGAGGGCAATAAGTCAGTTGGCAAAGTAATTTGAGGGCAATAAGTCAGTTGGCAAAGTAATCGAGGGCAATAAGTCAGTTGGCAAAATAATTGAGGGCATAAGTCAGTTGGCAAAGTAATTGAGGGCAATAAGTGAGTTGGCAAAATAATTGAGGGCAATAAGTGAGTTGGCAAAAATAATTAAGGGCATTAAGTGAGTTGGCAAGTAATCGAGGGCAATAAGTCAGTTGGCAAAATAATTTAGGGGCAATAAGTGAGTTGGCAAGTAATCGAGGGCAATAAGTGAGTTGGCAAAATAATTGAGGGCAATAAGTCAGTTGGCAAAGTAATTTGAGGGCAATAAGTCAGTTGGCAAAGTAATCGAGGGCAATAAGTCAGTTGGCAAAATAATTGAGGGCAATAAGTCAGTTGGCAAAGTAATTGAGGGCAATAAGTGAGTTGGCAAAATAATTGAGGGCAATAAGTGAGTTGGCAAAGTAATCGAGGACAATAAGTCAATGGGCAAAATAATTGAGGGCAATAAGTCAGTTGGCAAAGTAATCAAGGGCAATAAGTCAATTGGCAAAATAATTGAGGGCAATAAGTCAGTTGGCAAAGTAATCGAGGGCAATAAGTCAATTGGCAAAATAATTGGGGGCAATAAGTGAGTTGGCAAAGTAATCGAGGGCAATAAGTGAGTTGGCAAAGTAATGGAGCGGAATAAGTGAGTTGGCAAAGTAATTGACTGCAATAAGTGAGTTGGCAAAATAATTGAAGGCAATAAATGAGTTGGCAAAATAATTGAGGGCAATTAGTGAGATGGCGAAGTAATTGAGGGCAATACAAATAGGTTTTACCATGGCAATAGATGATTTGGCAAAACTATTCTGACATTATCATAAGTACAACAAGGATTTATTGTGGAGATAAGTAAGATGGTAAAGTAATAAAGGGGCAAATCACCCTAGGTTTTACCATACCAATAAGTGACATAAATAAATAAAAATAATAATAATAAATACCTTATCACTATTTTCTGATCTTCTTAATGCTCGTAACATTTTAGTATCTGTGGTCTGTACCATTAACTGTGTGCTGACATATTGCTGTACAATAAATATAAATAAATAAATAAATAAATAAATAAATAAATACCGGTAAAATAAATAAATAAATAAATAAATAAATAAATAAATACCGGTAAAATAAATAAATAAAATAAAAATAATTTAATAAATAAATAAAATAAAAAAATAAAAATAAAATAATAAATAAATAAATAATTAATCACTGAATCCTTCCCAAAATAAAGGTAATGTATTGATGTTTGCAATGTTTTAATGACTAACTTCACTCAATCTGCAGACAATTTTTACAATTTTTAAGCAAACACAAATTCTTTAAATATAAACAAGAGGCGCAAAAGGGCCTGTGGAGCTCAACTGACGAAAATGGTTCTTGTGCCTCCATTTATATAAACTTGGTACAGGGACTTGAGCTGATGTTAAATGCTAAATATAAAAGCTGTAGGCCTTACAATTTCAGAGAAGAAGATTTTTAAATTTGACTTCCCATATAAGTATATGTAGATATAAGGGCTCCTGGGTGGGACCAAAAAATGGCCTGGGGGCCTTTATTTGTACAAACCTGGTAAAGGGACTTGAGCTGATGTTAAATGCCAAATATAAAAGCAGTTTCAGAGAAGAGGTTTTTCAAATTTGATTTCCAATATATGCATATGTAGATATATGGGCCCCTGTGGTGGGGCCAAAAATGGCCCATGGGCCTTTATTTGTACAAACCTAGTAAAGAGACTTGAGCTGATGTTAAATGCCAAATATGAAAGCTTTGGGCCTTAGTTTCAGAGAAGAAGATTTTTAAATTTTATTTCCAAGATATGCATATGTAGATATACGGGCCCCTGGGCTGGGGACAAAAATTACCTAGGGGCCACTATTTGTAAAAACCTGGTAAAGGAACTTGAGCTGATATTATCTGCCAAATATGAAAGCTTTAGGCCCTACAGTTTCAGAGAAGAAGATTTTTTAACTTGATTTCCAATATATGCACATGCAGATATATGGACCCCTGGGGTGGGGCCAAAAACAGGACCCGGGGCCACCATTTGTACAAACTTGGTAAATGGGGCTCAAGCTGATATTAACTGCCAAATATGAAAGCTTAAGGCTTCATGGTTTCAGAGAAGAAGATTTTCAAAGTTGATATCCCTTTATAAGACATATATGCATATGCAGATATATGGACCCCTGGGGTGGGGCCAAAATGGACCGGGGACCACCATTTGTATAAACTTGGTAAAGGGGCTCAAGCTGATATTAACTGCCAAATATGAAAGCTTAAGGCTTCATGGTTTCAGAGAAGAAGATTTTCAAAGTTGATATCTCATTATAAGCCTTATTTGCACTTTTTACGAAGTATGACAGAAAAACGCTAAAAATGCATAACCTAATTTTTGACAGAATTTCACGAAATGTACAACCTATAAGTTTAAGTGTGTCTAGAAGCCAAATATCACATCAGATTTTGCATATAATCTATGGTTTCAGAAAAGAAGCTTATTTTAGGTTTTTTGCTTTCTAGGTCGCTGTGACTTACTTTTGGTTGCCAAAGAAACCAATTGTACAAATTTTCATCTACTCTTTTTAGGGATCATTCTGCCAAGTTTTGTTAAAATTGGCCCAGTAGTTTCACAGTTTTTGCTGTTAACAGACGGACGGATGGATGCACACATGCACGCATCATGCCATAGGCTCATCCGGCTTTAGCCAGTTGAGCTAATAAAACAGGGTCTAGTTTGATTGGGGAATAAAATTGTATATGAAAAAGGCCCAGTTGTGCCTGTGAGGTTTAAATGGCTATATTCATTACAACCAATACAATAGAAAGCTATAATATCCAGTTTGGTTTCAACTGGTTTGCAAGAATGAAATGATGAAAAAGCTATATGTACATGTATGTTGGCATAAGCTTTTAGAAGTTTTCAAAGAATAGCTAAATACAGAACCTAAATTAAATATCCCAATAAACAAAAGACCTGTTACATATAGACACTGCTATAATACATCTAATTTCTTCATACCAAGTTTGAAACAAAATCAGTTGATAAATAAATCTGAACTGACCATTTATCACATTTTTCTATTCATTGCGATGGTGGTCATTCTGGATGCTGAACTGAAATTTGTGCGAATGCTACATTTAATAACAATACTCTGATTACAGCAAACCATTACTACAAGTGGGTGAAATAATTGAAAGCATTATATTCTGGTGGCTTCAAATGAACAACATTCCTACCTCTATATGTACCATGACATCATTAAACATTTCTACAGCCATTTTATATATATCCTGATTAGAACTGTTATACATCACTGCGTTTGTAAACATCAGCATCATGTCACGCTGGAATTCTGCAGTAGATCGGATCATACCACTTTCTAGATGTTTCTTAATTGTACTTAAATCCATCGGTCTAAAAGTATAAATCAATATCTTATTCAGCAAATGTCCAAAGTATATATACTGAATAATTAACATAATATTTAAACTAACTCAAAAAGTAATTAAAAATTATATAATTTAATGCAATAGGCAATGCAGAGGGGAAAAGTATGGAGTAAGGGTGTTTCATGCCCAGTCAAGATTCTTTCACTTATATCGAGGCGGTCTGTTCTGAGATGGTGGAGGAAACCAGAGTGCCCAGAAAAACCCAATGACCTTCACCAAAGAAACTGACAAACCTCTCACAACAGGATCTGCCCAATTCAAATCTAGACAGTGTGATCTGTAAGCCCTGCTTTAGACCACTGGCCAGGGGAATAGGATTTAATTTTGCTATTTTTGACAGTACATGAAAACCATGAAATTTAATGTCAATAAAAATTTTAAATTACCATGATGATCACCAATGGAATATTATTTTCACAAAATTCAATTCAACAAAAATTTTCTCCCAAAAAATTTTTCAAATTCCAAAACCACACTTTTAACCCAACAAATTTAGATGATTCTAGTTACTCTTCATCACTAGCAAACAATGAAAACAGGTGAAAATTAATCACCTGTATCTGTAAACTACGCAATTTTCATACAAGAATTATACATGTAGTACAAACTAGAATATTATCTGATAAGGGTCACAAACTTCCTAACAATATCACTTGTGCTGTCTCTTTTAAACAAATGTCTGCCAACTGAATGTTATTTTTTCTTCAGTTACTTAGATTTTTGATTTTTCCACCTATCCTATAACAGACCAACTGCATAAGTGAAAGAATCTTGTCTGGGTGCAAAAAAAACTCCATATTATTATGCTTCAATCCACTCTCCAAACACAATATCTCAACAACACTGATTGTCAAAGGGAGATAATAAATAGCATCATCACCACAAGTTTGGTCTTTGTTGCCATTCAGAAAATTAAAGCTGCATTAAGTTTTCCTATGCACAATATGTAAACAGTGCATTTTTTCTTAACTATGCCTCTGATGAACAAGAGGCCTAACGAAGCCTTTGGCTCAGGTGACCTAAAATGTAATTTCTGGTTTCATGATGAAAACCTAGACTTATGTAGAAATTCACAGGAAAACCTACTGTTAGTTTAAACTACCAAAGATCTTATTTCAGAACATTAAACAAGTGCTTCTTTATAAAAAATGAAGCAACATCAACAAACACGGCAAAAAGCATATGTTCAAGAACAATGTGGCCACTATGTTGTGTATAGCCAAGCCAAACTGCTGTTTTATTTACAAGCAATTTTTCAATCCGAGTCAGTCAATTTAAATTCCTCAGGGTCAATTTATACCAGTTGATCTTTATTCTTTTCTTTGCAGACACTGTTGTCATATCGTCATACTCCAAGGAACATGTTTCTGCAAACACCATTGTTTACATAAATGTAAAACTTTAGTGCATGCTCAAAGCTGATAAATAACATTTTATTGCGTTTCCCTAAGTTTTTAGGATTTGCATTTATTATAGGCTAATAAGAGTGAACTTAAAAAAAACCAAATCACACAGATCATAATAACAACCAATTTATATTGATAAATAAATATTTTCATAATTTTTTTTTAAAAATTGGTAAACTTAATGCAGCTTTAAGTAAAATAAAATAAAAATAAAAATAAATAAAGAAATAAATGAACAAACAAACAAAGAAATAAAATTTTAATGACAGCAAATGCTTTCTTAATTCAAAAAAAAAAAAAAAAAAAAAAAAAAAAAAAAAAAAAAAAAAAAAAAAAAAAATTAACACATCTAAATGAAGCATTTTGAAAAAAACTGACCTAGGTAATAAACACAAAATTAATCTTACCTGTGAACGACACTATGATAGCCTGGTGCAATATCATTAGTAACTGGATGTAAAAATACATTAGCATACCTACAAAATCAAAACAAAACAAAATAATTTTAAATATTGCCAAAATGATCAAAATACAATCCTGGGCCAAGCTGTTCAAAGCTTTTTTAGATTAACAAAACTTATAAGCAAAAATTTGCATCTTGGTGTAAGTAAATTATTTTTGAAATTTTGTTAAAAAGTTAATGCATGCATTTGATATATATTTCATATAGATTATACTGTATGTCAGAATCGTATGTCCATAACAATTTTTGAAATTTTCATTTAAATTAATAACATTTTGATTTTATTTCACTAACCATTTGGTTAAGCTAACGAAGCTTAAAGGTAAGATAAAGTATAGATTTATGAATTATTTTAAAATTTTGTATAAAACTGAACATCAGAATAAGGTGACACTAAGCTAACTAGAAGTATGCAGGTTTACAGGGGACTTCAATTTGACTTCAGTACAATTAATTCATATGTTCCAGATTCCAAATCTGAATGGACTAAAAATAAAAAGAAAACAAGAGGCCCATGGGCCTTAACGCTCACCTGAGGACATGGCCAACCTGAGGGTATATCCAAAATCATTTGCAAAAATACATAAAATATTCTAATATACATTCCTACAAAAAAGTTAATAGTTTTCAAGATAATTAACAATTTGAGTCTTTTTATGCATCTATGACCTTGACCTTTAAACGTAAGACCTTGAATCTTATATCAAAATAATCACCATATCAATTCCTACAATATTCTAATACACATGCCATACAAAAAGTTAATAGTTTCCAGGATAATAAACAATTTCAGTCTTTTTATGCACCTATGACCTTGACCTTTGAATGTATGACCTTGAGCCACATATCAAAATGATTGTCATATCAATACCTACAAAATTCTAGTATATATACCTTTGCAAAAAGTTAATAGTTTTCAAGATAATTAACAATTTGGGTCTTTTTATGCATCTATGACCTTGACATTCAAATGTAAAACCTTGAATCTTATATCAGAATGATCACCATATCAATTCCTACAATAATCTAATATACATGCCAATACAAAAAGTTAATAGTTTCCAAGATAATTAACAATTTCAGTCTTTTTATGCACCTATGACCTTGACCTTTGAATGTATGACCTTGAGCCATATATCAAAATGTTTGTCATGTCAATACCTACAATATTTTATAAAACATGCCTATACAAAAAGTTTATAGTTTTCAAGCTAATGCACAATTTTAGTCTTTTTTAGCAAAAAAATAACATTTCAGGGGCAACAACTCCTACATGCATTATCATACAGTTACGAAACTTTGTACCTTTTTACATTTTGTCCTGCTAAACATTTTAACAATGTTTTAATATTATATATCTCTTATAATTTGGAAGAAAAAAGCCTAAAACTGCACAAATTACAAACTAGGTCATGACCTTGAACTTTGACCTTGACCCCATTTTGAAGGTTATTTCAAGAAAAAGTCAAAACTGAAAACCCCATGTCAATATCTATTCATATAGTCAAGTTATAATAATTTGAAGCCATTTTACGAAATTTTCAAAATTAAACGCAAAAACGCGTAACCTAATTTTTTACCAAATTTCACGAAATGAACAATTTATAAGCTTAAGACCCTAGAGAAGCCAAATATCACTTCAGATTTTTTCTCCCATCATCGCTTTCGGAGAAGAAGATTTTTTAAGTTTTTTGGAACCATGGGTCACCTTGACCTAGTTTTGGGAGCCATGACAACGTCACAAACAAATCTGAATTGCACTGGCCCATATATGCATCTGACCAAGTTTCATTGAAATCTACCTCATAGTTTTAGAAAAGAAGTTGAAAATGTAAAAGTTTACGCCGCGGACGACGACGACGACGACGACGACGACGACAACGCCGACGACGACAGACAAATTTTGATCAGAAAAGCTCACTTGAGCCTTCGGCTCAGGTGAGCTAAAAAACCCCGTAATCTTCAGATTACGATTCCACCTAATATGTCTTTAAAAAACATTGACGATGACAAAGGAAAAGTTAATATGTGATGGGGTGGAGGTGGGGTTGTGGGTGTTTAAAAGGGACATTAATTTTCACTTCAATTTATCATTAAGTTCCAGTTTTCAAACCTGAAAAAAAAAAAAAATCCCACTGAGTTGAGCAAATGCTCTTCAGTTTCATAATGAAAATGTACTTGATTACACTAGAGATTGTATCTTCAAAACCAGTATCAGTTCCTGTACAAAGACCTCTGACTGGTTCTGACCTAAGACTTGAAAGTAGGTAGTGACTGTTCTTTTGCCAAGCACTCGGCATTACGAAATGAATGTCCCATGTCAAGGTACAGTAGGTGTGGTGCGATAAAGAACCCTGCCGTATAAAGCCATCAGCGTAACACACAGGCAAAATTTATGCACTTTTGCCTATAGCTGGCGATGTCTCAATATAAATGAAATATCCTTGAGTGGGATGTTAAACACAACTACTCAACTGAACTCTACTTAGGCTAAAAATCCTGTTAAAATATATCAACATGATAGATTTTTCTGATTGTTTCTATAGAAAAAAATTCTCATTATATTTCATTAACTAAAGGCATGCAGGAAGCCTTTATTTGCTGTAAGCCTGACATTCCTTGCTTTTATCCCACAATCAAAAGGGGAGAAAAGCCAAGACATTTGTATCATCAGAGCAGCACCAAGTTAATTCAAATTGATGTCAATTTAAAAGGAGCATAAAAAGTGGTGTTGACACTAATGTTATCAGAGGCAGCACAAAAAATTATGCTGGCAGTTGTGTTATCGAGGACAGTAGAAAGTCATGTTGAAATTTTGACATCAGAGGCAGCACAAAAAATTATGCTAACATTGGTATCATAAAGAGCAGCAACAACAGTTAACCCCCCCCCCCCCCCCAACACACACCACCCTATTCTATTGACATTGATGTCGTCAGAAGCATTAAGTATCATTCATAATACATGTATATTATCAGATAGATTAGCCAACAGATAGTTATTTCTGTTGTTAAGTATGAATATTACTCACCACTACATGTATTTAAGAGCCTACAGGCTTTGGTTCTTAATAAAGAGTGGACATATACTGGCTAAATGTATAATTCCAATCAAACCAGGGTTAAAAAGTCATTTTTGTCTTATCTTGACAAAAGAGATAAAATGCTAAAATATGGCAGTTGCTGCCCATATTTTGTACAGGCCAGGTGTATACTTCCAATCAAACCAGGGTTTATAAATTTTGTCTATCTCAGCAATGTAAAGGCCTGCTAAAAACTGAAAGGAACTGTTAGAGTATAAAATAAATCAAGTTACTTATGGTTAGCGGCAGCTCTCCAGACTAACATGATGGATTTTTTCCAATTTTTAAACATCTTTTCATCTTCTGTGTCACTGCTACAAAATAAATAAATAAATAAATAAATAAACAAATAAATAAATAAATAAATAAATAAATAAATAAATAAAAATTTAAAAAAATAACTTCAAGGTTAAAGCTGATTTGACATCTAATAAACAAAATCTCTTTCACTGAATAACAAAATTCATTCTTTTCCATTCCACTACCTCTATCTTCAAATTTCAAATAATCGCTCAGTATTCATTTCTAACCTAAATATTTCCTTACAGCAATCAGGTCCACCTAGATGTCATAAATTTATATTTATGTGGAAATACTTTTTATTTCCAGTTAAAATGGATTTACATAATTAGCAAAATTTGTTCTTTTTTAGCAAATGAGTAAAATTATTCTGAGAAAGAGCAGCATATTAGTTATCTATAACTATTGCAGACAATTAGCCTCCTCAGTTATGACCCCCATTTTGGCAAATTTACATCAAATATCTATAAATAGCATCTTTAGATATGTGTACATGACAACATGTTGTTTAGGTATAGATTCTGTTAAACTGTTTGTACTGAGTAACACCCTGGGTACTTCTAAATGAAAGACAAATCAATTTTACTAAAGGCACAAAAAATGAGAATATGACCTTCACCTTTCATTGGTTTTAACAGATTAGATAATAATGAGGTTGCTCTGTAAGTGAAAGGTTGTGGGTTCTTACCCCAACCGGGTCTGATGCAAGACTTGAAAGTGGGTAGTGACTGTTCTTTCGCCAAGCACTCTGCATTACGAAATGGAAGTCACAGTTCTTTCAGATGGGAACATAAAATAAATGAGGTCCAGTGTCACGGTAGGCAAAACACGATAAAGAACCCTGCTGTATAATGCCATCAGTGCAACACAGGAAAAATTCTGTACTTTCACCTACAGTTGGCGACATCTCTATATATTAAGTGAAATATCCTTTACTGGGATGTAAAACCCGTTTACTCAACTCATAATGAGGTTGGGAAGAAAATCTTGTGATACTTGAAAACTGTACAACACAATTATATACAAGTATATTGCCATTTAATAAGGAATGACATAGTTGATGTATTCCCTTAAAATCAAGCAAAAACATATCTTTCCATTTTCAATTACCACTTAGATGACCCATGTTTTAAACTGATTAATCGCTGTTTATCCATATGTAATTCAAACACAATATATCCTATTCCATGTTTAAATTACAATCCCAAAAGCAAAGTAAGAACTATGAAAACTAGGTTAAACATGTAAACTTCCATCTGGAAGCGAAACTGAATGCATACTCATAAATAAGTATACAGCCACTGCTACTGCACACACTACACGGTACATACCAGTGTGATACCGGACTGTTGGGTATGGATTCTGATAGTGTTCCCGAGGTAATATTTAACAGCTGACCACTCAGTGAATCATCACCATCCGGGATTGTCTCATCATCTGTCGAGTCATCACTCAGATGTGAACTGATGTCTTCTTTTCTGTCTTCATCCTATGTTATACATTATATAAGTATATTATATACAAGTATATTATATAGATAAATCATATACATGTAGGTACATTATATAAATAACATAATTTTTCAGCACATCACAACTGTGAGGTTTCTCAGATACAGACTTCTTCAAATTAAACGATAACTATCTAAAGGGCAGTAATCTTACCTGCAGATCTACATGTAGATCATCCTAAATCTTTAACAAAAATATTTCAAATAATGCAAAGATTCTTAAGCTTGGTTATAACATCAAACATTTTAACAAGTAAATTTATATTTACTAGCAGGTACAAAAATCAAGCTAATGGAACATGGTATTGATCAAGCTGAAGTGACTATAATTAGTGTATAATCAAGCTAGTGAAATCATGGTTATGACCAAGCTGGAGATCATCGTTATAACCAAGATGATGTGATCATATTTATAGTCAAACTAGTATGATTGAGGTTTTGACCGAGCTTATGTGACTAAGCAGATGTCAGGGATTTTTCTGGCCATTTTGGGAAAGGGACCTTGGGATAAAATTGGGAAAATCATTGACAAAATTGACATTTTGGGAAAATTTTTCATTTAACTTTAAAAATTTTCACATTGTCAGCACATCAAATATTTTGCCTGGAATATTTACTATTTTGATACATGCTGGTAGTCACTCATTTGTACCAAATCACTCAGACATTAACACAATATCTTCAAAGACTGGCTTCAATACAAACATCTGAGAAACTTGCTCCCATTCTACCAGTGATTATGGTTATAACCAAGCTGGTGCGACCATAGTTTTGATTCAGCTGAAGTGATAATTGTTATGATCAAGCTGGTGTGGTTATCGTTATGATCAAGCTGGAGTGACTATGATTATGATCAAGCTGGTTTGATTATGGTTATGATCAAAGCTGGTGATAATGGTTATGATTAAGCTGGTGTGATCGTGATCATGACATGGTTAGTCTAGATGAATTAAAAAGTTCCTTGAGTTTAGTAATAAAAGCAGTACTGTATTATATCATGTATATATAAAATTTGAATAACAGCAAAAATGTTCTTTATATGTAAATTATATCTTTATATATATGTGAGTAGAATTTGAATACAGTAAATACGATATTCTTTACAATACATGTAAATAATACTAGAAAAGTCTATAAGCAGGAGAAGAGGAGTGGAGTAATGGTGTTTTACGCCCCAGTCAAGAATCTTTCACTTATTTCGAGGCGGTCAGTCCTGGTATGGTGGAGGAAACTTGAGTGCCCGGAGAAAACCACTGACCTTCGACAAGCAAACTGACAAACTCTAACACTAGGATTTGTCCCTAGTTGCATTTGAACCCAGGCTGTGAGCAGGGACCTATAAAACAAATTCTGGCCATGAAAAATATTGTGAGAAGTCCAAGGTTCAAACCTAAACTTGGTCTGACACAAGACTTGAAAGTGGGTAGTCAATGTTCTTTTCACCAAGCACTTGACATTACTAAATGAAAGTCACTGTTCTTTAGGATGTGGATGGGAACTTAAAACAAACTAGGTCCTGTGTCAACTTGGTCTGGTGTCAAGGTAGGCGTGGCATGATTAAGAACTCTGCTTTATAATGCCATCAGCACAATACACAGACAAAATTTCTGTGCTTTTGCCTATAGCTGGTGGCGTCTCAATATAAGGGAAATATTCTTGATTTGGAGGATAAACACCATTACTCAACTTAACTCAATACATATAGAGTTGGGTTTAGAGAAAGTGTACTGTAAGTTAAGAATGGATTTGTGTTAGTGTTCAAATTTTCTATGGGCATTGATAAAAAGATACAAACCATTCCCTTCCTTGAGTTTCTGTCTCTCCTTTTCCCTCTCGATGAGTGATCTGAAAATAGCAATTGGAAAGAAAAAGTTCCAGGTAAGCTAAAAACTCTTCAAACATTATCATGGTAAATATATAGTATCTTTTCATACAGAAAGTACTCATATTTTATTTGCGGCATCATTTCTGTTTTTTTTAAAAAGCAAAGTATGGAAAAGGTAGCTCTTAACATGTTAAATATGAATGCTGATGATGGTGAAAAACCTCTTCAGATCAATAACATCAGAAAAATGAAGACCAATGTTTTGTGTGTGTTTCTTCTTGCAGTATCTTTTAAAGTAAAGCACAAGAAACATATTTTTTGTAATTGTCATAATAATGAGCAGATTTGTTTGAACTGGCTTGTTTTGAAAAAAAAGCACACGAGCATTAATGTTTTGGCCTAGACTTTCAGAAAGCCATCTGTCTGTCGGACAAAACCGACAAATTTTCACTCGGACCGATAATTTGTGATTTGGTATCGGACAGACTGTCTGACACTTTTTTCTTGGGGTTTTATATAACCCTACACTGCTCAAGGTTTAGTGTTTTGAAGAGTAGCCATTCTTGAGTCTAATTTGTAAAAAAGAATTTCACTGGTTAAAAGCTTTTGAATGATCCAATGGAAATGCTTGTTAAAAAACGATCAAATGGCTCATCTCTGATAATAGTGTCATTGACGTATTATGATGGAGCAAACCAGGAAAAAACCAAAAGGAATTGAAAGGAAACAAAAAAAAAACAAAACAAAACAAAAAACAAAAAAAAAAAAAAACAAACAAAAAAAAAACAAAAAAAAACATGATAATATTGACTTGGACATTGAGTAAGAATGTTTAGAAACAAACTTGTGAATGTTGAAAAACAGAATTTAAGAGATATGTAATGTATAGCAAACTAAAATATGTAACTACTTACCAAAAAAAAAAAAAAAAAAAAAATTGTAATTTTCAGTCTGATAGATTTTAGTTGGTCTGACAGATGTATAAGTGCTGTCAAACACTTTTTTTTAAACTTTCAGAAAGTCTGTTGGCCTATTTTAAAAACATGTTTGCACATCCTACCCCCTCTTTTTATCAGCAAAGCATATTTTCCCCAAGCTTTCTGTACTTACATTTATGTTTTTTCCTGTTTGACATTTTGATATCACTCTCACTAATTTTTGAGGATACACTGCTGGCGGGAGATGAAGGGGGCTCATCTTTTATACAAATTTCATCATCTACATTTATGTAACTTGAATTAGGTTCTTCAATCTGGTCCATACTCTCATCCTGTAAAAATACAAAACACATGGTTGGTTCATTCCATACCATTTTTTTTGCCATATCAGCAATTTTCAGCTACAATGTGACATGCTATTACAGTACAACTTCCCGAAACCAGCTTCGTGTGGGACCATGGGTTTTTGTCTGGTTTTCAGAAGGGCTGGTACTTAAAGGGTCATAAAGTACAAGTGGGTAAGCAAGTTTTGTGCAAAGAATTCTGATAAATGCAAACAAAAAATCTTTAGTCAGAGTGCTTCTACAAATGTCATCAATTCCCTAGATAAACAATGAAGATCCCACCTTAACATCAGGGGTTCTGTGGCAGATCAGCTTCAAATATGTACTTATAGATCATAGCTTCTCTCATTTTCTAGTGTCAAATCCCAACTCAGGCAGATCTTAGTGTAAGAAATTTTGTCAGTTTCTATGTGGGAAGTCCATGGTTAATTAGTGAGTACCTTGGTTTTCCCATCAATCTCTGATCTAACAACATCAAAATAAGATTAACAATCTCCATTGGGGCATAAGACACCATTACTTCAATGGTAACAAGTAATCAGAATCATCAAGCTTTTTTAGTTAAACTAACAAAACTTTGAACAACTGGGCCCTGCTGGCAAAATGTCCTATATTTCGAACCCCGATTCCTGACCTGGTATTCCTCTGTTCTGTCAGCGTCTTCGTCAATTTCTTCTTTCACTGATATATCTCCTGCATCTTCAGCAGGTTCGTTTATTCCTTGTAATGTTTCTGTATCATCTTTCTCTGTTGTAACTACTTCTTCCTTGATCTCTGTTTTTATATCATCAATACTGATAACGTCTTCATTAGCTGCAATAAATAATGCGATAAACTACTGTAAATCAGGAATTTTTTTTTTTTTTTTACATCAGTTTAATTATTTGTGTAAATTCGGAAGAATGACAAGACCGGAAAATAAAACTTTAGGGATGTTCAATTTTGATATAATTCACTTACAACTGACCATTATCAAACTACACAAAAAATAAAAGGCGGCAAATATCTATAAATGACGACAATTGAGAAAATTTTTCAAATTACAGTATTATACACTTTTGTTAAAGAAGTTTTTTTCTTTTTCACATTATTCATGTCCATAATTTGGCATGCACAATTCTGCCCAAAAAATAAAATTTATATCCAATATGTGCTTTAGAAGGATATACAGATACAATTTTTGCAGTCAGACAGACAGATATAAAGACATAAGGACAACACAGACTACAGTTTCCTCTGGTTTCACAAAAGGGGTGAAAATAGGCCAAAACCTATATCTTGAAATCATTTACATGTGTAATTTACAAAAAAAGAAGAAGACAAAAAAGCAGTGAAAGTACATACTAAGAGCAAAAAAAAAGTCAAAACCTTGTGTTTTTTTAACTTTGGATTTTTTTATCAACAGGTTAAATAAACTTTTCATCGAGTTTCGCTAAAATTTGACCAGTAATTCTGAGAAGTCAAATAATGGAGTTAATGACAAACACACAGACATGTATGCACACAGGTTTTGGTGTCAAACTGGTTTAGGCATTAGCCTTCAAACTCAAGATGTCTCACCAATGTGAGTTTGATCTGGGTCAACCACAAGTGAAAAAGGTGTTTTCTTGTTGTACATGTAGCCTCTAAATGACTGGCTTGTTACCAGTATAATGCACTGATTGGTTTGCAATGTTTATCTGCGACATTGTGGGCGAGTGTACTACCTCAGGATAAAAGAAAATATCTTGTCATGATTAATTGCTAATGTGACATAAAACAACATTCAACCATCCACCAAACTAACAACCAACCAACCAACATGCATACACACACTGCCCTATGTCAAAAGCTTACAAGACTTTGGCTATGTGAACTAAAAAAAAAAAAAAAAAAAAAAAAAAAAAAACCCAAATCAAATTGTGAGTCTATTCAAATATCAGAATATTTTCCAATAGGTAACAAGCCACCTGATGTGTCTTGCCCCAACACAAATGCATTCATATATGACTACCATGCTTCATACTCTTTCTGGTGCAACCGTTATGTGTAAAAGCTTTTATGTACCTTCTACTTTGACTTCATTTGTATCTTCTCCTGCAGAACTCCCAGTGACCTCAGCTGACCCTTGAGTTACAACCTCTGTTGGAGTCTCACCTTGTGCTTGTGACTTACGTAATAAATTGGTAAGTGTTGGTGCAGCTACAATAACATTAAAATTTCTACACACATCAATGACATCATTGCAAGAATTGAAATATCACAAACAGTTGCTAAGAGTGAGACACATAAAATTCTTCAATCTTATCTGAATTTTTATAATTTTATTCACTACTAAATAAATAAATTAAACTTGTATTCTGTTCCATTTTACAGATAATGTTAAATAAATCATTTAAAACAGTAAATGTTAAACTTCTTTCCCCAGAATGACCAAGGGGCCTTGGTGGTTAAGGGGTCTAAAGGATTACAGTGCCTCTCACCCTCCAGGTTTGAATTGCTCCAGCAGAGTGAGAAAGTTTGTCAGTTCACTTGCCAAAGGTTGGTGGTTTTTTGTGTGTACTCCAGTTTTATGCATCATCCCAGAACTGACTGTCTCAATGTGCATTAAGTTGAAAAATTCTTGATTGTTGCATTTAACACCATTACCCTACTCCACTACTTAAAACTGACTGCCTCTACACAATTTAAAAGCCTTTGATTGGGATATAAACATACCAAAGCACTATTCCATTATCAGTCATATCTGTACTTACCACCAGATGGTGTTGTATTATTTTCTGCCTGATTATTGGCTGTCATTGCTGGAATGTCGACCTTTGACCCAGTCATATCAAGTGTGTTGTTCTGACTAGCTGCAGCCTGGGCAGCTGCTGCAGCTGCTACTGCCTGAGCATGTTCAAGTTCTGCTTCCTGTAACAAATATGACTTAATTTGAAAACCAAAAACAATTCAGTGTACAGTCTGTCCCCCAGTCTGTGAATAACTCTTGGACAGTTCTTTGTTTTTTTTCTCCAACATTTTTTTGGAATAAGTTTTAAAAAAATCAATATCTATCTAGAGCCATTTAGGCTCATATGGTCATTCAGTTAATATAAATAACTGTGAGAAAATATACTAGAACCCACTGGAGAGGAGAAGTTGGAATGGTCATTACCCCAAACTTTTGTTCAATTGGCATCAGGATATACTGGAGCAACTAGGATTAAATTGTTTTGCTTTAAGACATAGCTCACAGCCTGACTAATGACCCACATAATATGCATCATGATTATGAAATTTTTATCTCTAAACTACATTTCTAATTACTTCTCAAGACATTTTTAAATAAATTTTCAAATCAGCTGCATTTTTATATACTACACAGTCCTATTTATTTATACCACACAGTCCTATTTCTTTATACCACTCAGCCACATTTTTATAACACAGTTACATTTCTTTTTAACACACAGTCGCATTTCTTTATTCTACACAGCCATATCTGTATATACCACACAGCAAAATTTCCATATACCACACAGTCACATTTCCTTATACCACACAGCCACATTTCTTTATAACACACAGCCACATTTCTTTATAACACACAGCCACATTTCTTCATACCAGATAGCAAGCCCCATTTCTTTATACCACACAGCCACATTTCTTTATACCACTCAGCCACATTTTTATAACACAGTTACTTTTCTTTTTAACACACAGTCGCATTTCTTTATTCTACACAGCCATATTTGTATATACCACACAGCAAAATTTCCATATACCACACGGTCACATTTCTTTATAACACACAGCCACATTTCTTCATACCAGATAGCAAGCCCCATTTCTTTATACCACACAGCCACATTTCTTTATAACACTCAGCCACATTTTTTATAACATAGGATACATTTCTTTTAAACACAGCCACATTTCTTTATTCCACACAGCAACATTTCCTTATACCACACAGCCACATTTTTTATACCACATAGCCAGCCGCATTTCTTTATACCACTCAGCAACATTTCTATATAACAATCGGCCACATTTCTTTATACAACAGCTACATTTCTTAATACCACAAAGCCACATTGCTTTATACCACACAGTCACATTTCTTTATACCATTCATCCACACTTCTCAATCCCACTCAGCCACATTTGTTTATACCACACAGCCACATTTCTTTATACAACACAGCCACATTTCATTATACCACTCAGCCACATTTCTATATACCACAGTCACATTTCTTTATACCACTCATCCACATTTCTCTATACTGCTCAGCCAGATTTCTTTATACCACACAGCTACATTTCTTTATACCACTCAGCCAAATTTTTATATACCAGACAGCCACATTTGTTTATACGACTCAACCACATTTTTTATACCACACAGCAACATTGCTATATACATGCACTACACAGCCACATTTTGTTTTTAATGTAGTGCTTAAAAAATTCAGTACAACAGTGGCTTAATCAACAACAGGGAAAAAAATCTGAATACTACTAGTTACATTGTATTTTCTAAGCATGGTGTATGTAAATTTCCAACTTGTCTGAAAAGTTGCCCTTGATGCAGCTCAGGGTGATATGCCTCAGACAGGTTGGAAATTATGTAACAAATTTATCCCCCTTTCTTGCTATTATTAAAAATTGGTACCAGTTTTCTCCTTTTAAGGAGGATTTCTCCTACTGTGTATGCAAGGTAAAGCGTTTTATGTACAGAAATTATCTCCATGTCTTTCTATAAATTAGAATTTTTACTGGTTTTCTCCTTCTAAGAAGGATTTCTCTGTCAGCATATGTGAGGTTAAGCCTTTCATGAGAACTCTTCAGGCGACAATACATGTTGACTGGAAACTCCTAAAATATTTCCCTTGTCAATTTACTGTACATATTATAAAAGTGGCATCTGTCATTATTTATATCCATTTATCTTTAAAATACATGTACATAGAGCACAGAATCAGCAAGCACTTTGGTCGATTAAGATTTGAAGGGAACAGTAATTGGAAGTCATGTCATGTTTTTCATCACACCCTGAGCAAAATTCATACACCCCGTGTGGATTTCGTACACCTTGTGTAAAACAGAGTAAAAAGAGTTTACATATCAAGCAAACCAGCCAATCAAATTATATAGATTTTTAGAAATGGAGATACAATGTAATTGAAATTACCTGTATTTATATTACCTTACAAGGAAAAAAAAGTCCACTTTGAAATTACTCTTGTTACTGTCAACTGAATCTGAATATTACATTTTTAAAAACTGTTTTTCTTATTCTTCATAGTTTTGTTTCTATTGTTTTTGTTTTTTCATTAACTTGAACCAATTTTTCAGAAATATCTTTTTTACAATAATCAAATTGACAGATTAGTAATAATTCAATTCATAATAAAAAGATTAATTTTTTATAGTCAACCATTATCGGCTATAATTATTTCATTTCTACTAATACAAGTACCTTTTTGACTTGCTGTAGGCCATCTAGAGTTCTAAACTCACTCTGTAATAAAGATTCAAGTAAAGCGGATTGTGGTGTAGACTTCTGTTTCTGGTCTGTAGTTGCTGCAGATTGTTGGGGTTCTGCTTTAGCACCCAGGGTTGGAAAAGACTGACTGCTATCATCATCAGTCTGCAAAACAGAAAAGAAATCTAAAACAATCATGATAATATATAACAATGACAAATAATTACTCTTACTAAATTCACTTTGGAAATTTTAACACTTAATTTTTACAATCACATTATTTTTCTTATGTGAAACACATATCAAAACAATCACAATAACCTTATGGAGATACACTACAGATCTTGATGTCACAAAGATGACATACATGTAGTATGTGCGACATCACAAAAATGATATACATGTAGTATATGCGACACCACTAACACAACCTAGTATGTGTGACATCATGAACAGGACCTAGTATGTGCAACATCACAAACACAACCTAGTATGTGCAACATCACAATTACGACCTAGTATGTGAGACTTCACAAACACGACCTGGTATGTGCAACATCACAAACATGACCTAGTATGTGCGACTTCTCGAAGACAACCTAGTATGTTAACATCACAAACATGACCTAGTATGTGCGATGTCACAAACACAACCTTGTATGTGTGACATCAAAAGCACAACCTAGTATGTGCAATATAATAAACATGGCCTAGTATATGCGACGTCACAAACACGACCTAGTATGTGCAACTTCATGAACACAACCTAGTATGTGCAACATCACAAACATGACCTAGTATGTGCCACATCACCAACACAACCTAGTATGTGCCACATCACAAAAACGATCTTGTATGTGCCACATCACAAACACAACCTAGTATGTGCCACATCATGAACAAGACCTAGTATGTGCAACATCACAAACACGACCTAGTATGTGCGAAATCACAATAAAAACCTAGTATGTGCGACATCACAAACATGACCTAGTATGAGCGACTTCTCGAACACAACCTAGTATGTGCAACATCATGAACAAGACCTAGTATGTGCAACATCACAAACATGACCTAGTATGTGCGAAATCACAATAAAAACCTAGTATGTGCGACATCACAAACATGACCTAGTATGAGCGACTTCTCGAACACAACCTAGTATGTGCAACATCACAAACATGGCCTAATATGTGCGATGTCACAAACACAACCTAGTATGTGCGACATCACAATTACAACCTAGTATCACAAACATGACCTAGAATGAACCTATGAATACATAATCTCCAATACACAATTAAGCCTTCAATGCCTATAATTTCCACTTTTACTAATTGTTCTTTAAATTTCTTTACAAAAATGTAATTCAAAAATTATAGAAATTTTTGTAAATAAAAAGTTTTAAAGATACACTTAGGGATTATGTTTTTTTTTCCATGAACTGTCAACAGATGTGGAAGAAGCTTCAAGCCTGTCATATCAGAGATGATTGATTAAGAAGGTGGACCTTCATGTCTGTCAAAGCCATAAATTTTTTTCTAACAAGTCTGTTGAAAAATTTTCTAAAATCCTAAAATGGTCATAAGAAGTTATTTTTTTAAAAGAAGTATAGCCAAACAAGTGAATAATAGCCTCACAATATGCGAATGGGTGATTAATCTCTTTAAATTAACTATCTATCACTGTGAATTATCAAAAATATGTGTCTTAATTATAAGAGAAGCTATCATGGAAGAGTTCTGGAAAGGTGAAAGTGCATAACTTTCAACTCTATAATTCCCAAGAAGCTACCAAGGATTTTTTGGTAATGTGTAAAGACAACATAATTTATTTTCCACTCATCTTTAAAATGTAACATCTATATGACAAGATTAAACAAACGAATCCCGAGAAGCTATGACCGATTTCTTTTTATGGCGAAATGTCTTACATCTTTATTCTACTTACAAATGTAACATCAATATGACAGGGTTCAACTAACGAGTCCTGAGTAGTCTCATCCTCAGTGTCTGCTTGAAATAGCTGAGATGAACTTCTACTTAATGACAGGCTTGCTGCAACAAAACAAAACAAGCAAATTCAGTGAATTTATATCTCCCACAACTTTATTCGTTCATTTATTTATTATTATTATTATTTTTCTTTTTCTTTTTTTTTTGTAATTTCCAATTATGTTCAAGGTAGACTGCTGAACATGTGAAATAACTAAGAAAAACTATGATATTGGTATTTTTTTCTGTGGGATGCAACAATGGAAAAGTAAAAAAAAAGCAAATCAATTCATAGTATCTTCTATCCCTGTTGATGCTTTGTACCAAGTTTAATTAAATTGTGATGAATAGTTTTGAAGAATAAATTTGAAGAATTACTCTGGACAAGAATTTAAATTGAAAACTTCAAGGGGTAATAACTCTAAGGAAATTCACAAACCAACTCAGATTAATGATATGCACAACTGCCATCCCTGTTGATGCTTTGTATCAAGTTTCATTAAGTTGTGATGAATGAATGTGTTTTGAAGAAGTACTCCAGACAAGAATTTCATATTGAAAACTTCTAGGGGCCATAACTCTAAGGAAAATTTATAAACCAGCTTGGAATAATACTATTCACATCTCCTGTACCTGTTGATGCTTTATAGGAAACAACATTCAGCTGAGATGAATTAGTTTTGGAGAATTAATCTGTAACGGAATTTTCTATTGAAACTTCAAAGGGACATAACTCCCAAGAAAAATTCACACACATACTTGTGTTAATAGTATGAACATATACCTTCCCTGTTGATGCTTAGTATCAAGTTTAATTAAGTTGTGATGAATACTTTTGGAGAAAATACTTCAAAAGACCAAAAAAAACACAAATCAACTTGAATTAATGATAAGCACAAGGATTTCCTTACGAAAACTTCAAAAGACCAAAAAAAAAAAAAAAAATCACAAATCAACTTGAATTAATGATAAGCACATTTCATATCCCTGTTGATGCTTTGTACTATGTTTCATTGAGATATGATGGGTATTTTTGGAGAATTACTAGAGACAAGGAACTGGATGGACTGATAGAAAAGTGGATGCATGAAAACTTGAATGTAATATCCCCTCTTTCTTCCAAAGGTGGATGGAAAAAAAAGAATTAAAAACAGCATTCAACCATTGTCTGTGACAGTGTGTTTGTGACAATAAATTTGGCAAAATGTTTATATGTTGAATATGCCTAATAATATCAGATGTGACATTTTACACTATATGTATAAAAGGCTCTTTTATACCTCAAATTTAAATGCCAGTCAATATCTAAAATTCAATATGTTGCCAGGTTTAATCAGAAAATTTGTTTAAAAAATAAAAATATTTGGATTGCTGTCGATACCATAAAAATCTACACTCAAAGAATGAGCTCAACTGCTTTCTATGATAAGTCCTGCTTCTCTACAGGCAAAGATAGGTAACTGATTTAATGTCCCAGTCAAGAATATTTCACATATATCTAGACATTACCAGCTAAAGGTGAAGTGGCAGAAATTTCTACTTTTGCAGTGTGCTCAGGACAATATACAGATAGGGTTATTTAACGTGTCATGCCTGCTGTGACACATCAGGGACATCAGTTTGTGAGGTCTCCTCCGAAAGACCCTGTGACTTTCATTTCTAAATGCTAACTGCTTTGTGAAACAACAGTTACCATTTTTAAGTCCTGATAAGATCTGGCCGGGGCTCGAAAATCTCGAGCTCCTACATAAGGCATAAATCAGTAAATACCTGTTTAGCCTACAGAGTCGTAAGAGGCTTTAACATTTAGACAGACTAACCTTCAGCTTGAGTTGTAGCTAAAGCTGCTTCTTCTGCTGCTTTTCTGTCTGCTTCTTCTGCTTCCTTCTTTTCACTACAAAAAGTAAAATATCACATGATTTTTTTTTTTTTTAAAAATTGGGGAATTTTAAAACAAGGTAAGCCAATCATCGCTGTCTTGTTGAATCAGCTTACTGCCAAGATTTGAAAAATAAATCTATTTTTGACAAAATCATCATTCTGCATGCTTTTATTTCGCAAGTTTTTGCCTTTTAATAATGCTTGGTGTATTTGCAATGTTTATTTTTGCTGTCTGCAATCTTTAACTAAATGTTCAAAGCACTGATAAGGTATTGCAGACAAGCATTTAATCAAACAACTTTTGACCCTACCTACACTAGAAACAACAGTAATAGAGAAATGAAGTACTGAAATCATAATAAAGATGATGTTAAATGAAATTCAAAATGACCAAAAAGCATGATTTAAAACAATGACAATGAAAATTAACCCATTTGTTGTCTAATTTGGGAACACAAAATTATGTTTTTATTTAAACAAAATTTTTTTTTATTCTCTCTCTCTCTCATGCTTGTATTTTCAATTCTAAAACTTGAAAAAACGCAAACATGTATTACAACCAGATATTATCTATGTCTAGTTTCTCTCTCTTTCTCTCTCTCATGCTTGTATTTTTAATTCTAAAACTTGAAAAACACAAACATGTACAACTACCAGATATTATCTATGTCTAGTTTCTCTCTCTTTCTCTCTCTCTCTCTCTCTCTCTCTCTCATGCTTGTATTTTCAATTCTTAAACTTGAAAAACGCAAACATGTACAACTACCAGATATTATCTATGTCTAGTTTCTCTCTTTCTCTCTCTCTCTCTCATGCTTGTATTTTCAATTCTTAAACTTGAAAAAAAGTAAACATGTACAACTACCAGATATTATCTATGTCTAGTTTCTCTCTCTCTCGCTCTCTCTCATGTGCTTATAATTTCTGTTCTATAAGTGCAAACATGTAAAACTACCAGATATCTTTACATCCAGCTAATTTATATGATGCATGCATTACATGCAGTTCTTAATAAACTCAAACAGCATTCCTCTGAAACAAAATCTAGAAGCCAAATAGACATACATGTAGCATGCATAATAAAGTCATTCAGTTCTTAATAACCTAATATGGCATTCATCTGACAGTGAAAAAAATCTAGAAGCCAAATGGGCATAACATGCACTTTTTAATAACCTTAAATGGCATTTATCTGACTATGAAAAAAATCTTGAAGCCAAATGGGCATAACATGCACTTTTTAATAACCTTAAATGGCATTTATCTGACAGTGAAAAAAATCTTGAAGCCAAATGGGCATAACATGCAATTTTTAATAACCTTAAATGGCATTCATCTGACAGTGAAAAAAATCTTGAAGCCAAATGGGCATAACATGCACTTTTTAATAACCTTAAATGGCATTCATCTGACAGTGAAAAAAAATAAAGAAGCCCAATGGGCATAACATGCAGTTCTCAACTTTAAACAACATTCATTTGAAAAAAGATCTAGAAGCCCAGTGGGCCTTAAAAACATTTGAACCAAATAATCTTAAAAAAACTATGGAGGTATTCAGAACTTGTTATTGAAAAAAACAAGTGTTAGTGTTGGTTTTCATTAAAGCATGCATAAACAGGGATGGAGGGTACAGATCTGATGGTAAGAATGTTAATTATTTTAAAGTAAGAGAAATAATAATAATTTAAAAAATGTGTTTTTAATTTCTTATAAATCATATGTTAATATTGATGATGACTATAAACTGAACTACATCAAACCTGGGTTGGTCTGGGACAACTGAGGTCCCCTTTTTTTGATCTACATTCTGTTCGTTAGGAGATATTATTCCCTGCTGTCTGCAAATACCAACCAATATGAATAAAAAGGGAGAACTACCACATTAGTTTTTAACTAAGTACTAGCATTACACTGAATGCTGGAATTAGAAAATGAATGAAAAAGGAGCGCTGTCAAATAAGTTTTTAGTACTAGTACTACACTGAATAACGGAATGAAAAGGGACCACTTTCAAAAAAAGTTTTTTTTAACTACTAGTACGTGTGTTTCTTTGAATAATGGAATGAAAATAAAATTCATGAAAAAAGGACACTAAGTAATAAGTTTAAAACTTCTAGTGTTTCAACCACTTTGGCAAGTAAACAGAGAATCTTTCTCATGCTAGAATTTCACTTTGAATTCGAAACTAGGCAGACAAATGCACTGTAACCAATCAGTATACTCTTTTCAGCACCAAGCCACAGAGGCCCTCGTTCCAGCATGGATAGGGCTTGCATTGTTGATCACAAAAATCACAATTTACAACACTTTTTTTTTATATTTGCAACAAAAAAATTTTTTTGGGGACAATCTAATATTGCATATACAAATCTAACAGATTTTATCGTTGTGCTGTTATTTTCGACTGAGCATGGCCATCTTGAATTTACCTTTAAAATCAAGGTCAATTTGACCCATTAGAAAAAATTTCTTTTCATACGTGGTCATTTTTACATGTATTTGGACTCCACTTGATTTTAATATTTCAGCTAGCTTCACAGCCTGATGTTAGTTACATCTTAAGTAGAGCTAGATCATGTTGAAATTGGTTTGCTATATAATCCTGAGAAATTTGTATTATACATTCAGGCAAAGCTTGCTGAAAATTAGACAGAGGCCCATGGGTCTTAATGCTCAGTTGAATAAATGTCCAAAATTGTTTGCAAAGCGCAATAAACAATGTATTAAGTAAAAAAAAACTTGACCTTATGTCAGAAATTTAAAGACAATATATTGTGAAACATATTTCAATACACACATCCTGTATCACATCATGATATGACATTGCCGTATTGTTACACACCTAATATATACACGTGTATATATCTAACATGAATAAATAAAACATAAGATAAACAATAACAAAAATAGGAGACATGCCAAGCAAAGACATAGCATTGGTTAATTTTGGTATCATGTGGCCATATTGGTGTGGAAAGATTTTGAAGAAGTTGATGAAAATATTTTTTTTAATTCTTAAGTGTTGGGCTTTATAAAAAAAAGTGTGATTAATTTTTTCTCTTTTAATTAAAGGAACTACTAGAAATTTTGTTCAATTTGTCCAAATTGGACCCAAAAATAAACTAAATGGTTCTGGTTCAAAAAAGAATAACAAAACGTACAAATTCATTCAAATCCCTTAATTTTCCAATGATGTTTTGAAATATCCAAACAAGTGATCTACAAGCAATGCTCTTAAAAAGGTTTAAAGACTAAGAAAGCATTACACGTGCATGTACATGGCCACTCTGTTAGGTACACACATGTTACATATACACTTACATTTGTATCTGTTCCCACAATGCTGGTAGTTTATCATCCCACTGTCCACTTTTTATCAATTCTACTTCTTTTTTAATTTGCCTGTAAAATAATGTTAAAACTGAATTATTATGACTCTTAAATTTTTCTGTCATTTTCCCTACTTCAGTTTTTTTTTTTGATTTTTTTGTTAATATTATTATCATTTCTTTCTTTGTAATGAGATGTCATTTTTTACTTTTTAAAAAAAATCCTGAATTTATTTCACTAAATCTATAATCCTCATTCCTGATCATTTAACTTTACAGAAATTTTTTATTTCCTTTCTTCTGCATTTTACTTCATAAAAATCCCAGATCTTTTTTTCCTAAATTTTACTTTGCTATGTGAGTGATACTGATTGTCAAAATGCACTGGTTTCCAATAAAGATAAACAAGAATTCATCATTAGCAGGAACCTAGTTGTCCAAGGCCCCTAGAAGTTTTGTCAAGCACCATAAACTTGGACATTTTTTGACATGCTTGATTTTGATTTTTATCTTTGAAAAATACTGGACTCATGCTCAAAATATTTGAAGTTCATTCTTAGTATATATATATATATATATATATATATATATATATATATATATATATATATATATATATATATATATACATACATACATGTACATATATATATATATATACATACATACATATATATATATATATATATATATATATATATATATATATATATATATATATATATATATATCATAAACATTCAGTTTAGACATGTATTCAGTTTCTATAGGTAATTTAAAATTCACACAAACACACACACACACACACGGTAATAATACTTGTATGCCACAACAAAGTAGTTCATCTTAAACAGTTTTTTGTTTTGTTTGGTTTATTTTGTTTTATTTTTATTTATTTTTTTTATTCCTAGTATTCAGTTTTCACAACAACCACTGTATCAACAAAACAGAACAACTTGGAGATTTTTAATACCTAGCCTGTGTATTTATGGCAATATTTCTATATGTTATTTTACTACAGTTAAAACATAAGATGTTGGGTTATGTACAGATAATAATGTTAATAACTACATGTAGCTGTCTTTATGTACAGAATTGACTGATCCTTTAAGTATCTCTGTCCTCAGTCGCTAAATTCCTAAAGCAAGATTATGGCTCAGAGTGTCTCTGACCACCTAGGATCAAATCCCACTTGGGCAGATCCTAATGTGAGAATGTTTGTCTATTGCTTATAGAAGATCTGTTGTTTACCCCTGAACAGTCGGATTTTTTTCAACATCCTGGAACAGACCACCTTGATACAAGTGAAAGAATCTTGACTAGGTTGTAAACCGCTATTACTCAATTCTTTAACTAACAAAATTGAGTTAGATATAATTTATTTTCAGGGCTTGTTAAAAACAAAGAAAAAATTCAAATGAAGGTGAAAATTTCCACTATTATAGTAAGAGTAACCATAGTGATCATTTACTTATATTTTTGTTGTTGCTCTGTGACTTTTCTTTTTAATTCCTCAATTCTTTCAATGGCAAGTTTTCTTATAATTTGATGGCCAGGAGTTTCAACTGTCTGTGGTTCTCCTCTTTCTCCTCTTTTACGCCTAATGATAAGAAAAGATATTTAGCATATTATCTTTTTTTCAAATACCTCCTAAACACAAAATTCCTTGAGGTTTTTTTTACAATATGTGACCCCCCTCCCCCCTTCACTCTCTTATGCCTAACAGTAAGAATAAAATCTATACATATTATCAAATTTTAAATACAGGATACTCCAAAATCACTTTTACAGTAAAAACACAGGTTGAAAAATGTATTTGTCTGCTAAAATTAAAAAAATTACAAGAAATTTGTTTTTCCAAGCAAAACAACTACACTGTAAAATCACAAATATCTGTGTGGGATTAAATTTCATTATTTTTGTGGGATACTGAAAACCACGGAAATTAAATGTCATCAAAAATTATTAATTACCATTGCCCTCAATGGGGTTTTTCATAAAACTCCACGAAAATTTCTACACACAGAATTTTTTAAAAAGGCAAAAACCACGAAATTTCAACCAAATGAATATTAATGATTCTACAGTAAATTGCATTTATTAATTCACTTTAAAATACTGCAAAATCTTAAATATTTCAATCCAATGCATGAATTTTGATGAGATTGTTATAATGTCAGCCTTAGGCAAGTACAAATTTTAATATATAGTTATTTATGGAATGACAGTGTAATGTATTTAACGTCACTCAATATACTGAGCTGATAATCAAACAATCACTTACTTTGGTGTTTCAACTTTCTCTAACAAATCTGAATATTGCAAGGCACAATTCTGAAAGGAAAATTGAAAGTAAAGTTGTTACGGTAAATGTACCGTATTGAACTTCAAAGCTATATAAATTAATTCATTTTACAATCTTGATTAAAAAAAGGTGTTTTATCTCAGACAAGATTCTTTTATATTGAAGCAGCAGCCAGGTCTGGAATGGTAGAGGAAACCAGAGTGAATGATGAAAAAAAGCAATTTTAAAAATGTTTTTAAGTTATTGTCCAACACAAATCTATCTACAGACAGACAATGTTCAACTTATCTTTCAAACTTTCAAATTACTACTTAAGCAAGCAATGAACCCCCCCCCCCCCCCCCCCAGTTCAGTATTATTATTCATGTTGTATGTAAGCAAAAAATAAATAAATAAATAAAATAAAAATAAAAAAATAAAAAAAATAAATAAAAATAATAAATAAATAAATACAACTAGAAACCGAGTGATATAAAGTGCAAATTTACAAATCACTGCCTAGGTTTTTACCCCACTCAGGACATATTTTACTTAACCTTTTCTCCACCATTCCTGAAATGACCACCTTGATATGAGAAACTTGACTGCGGCATTACACTTTTTTACCCCACTCCATTCCATATATTAAACTGCAGGCATCAATGTAAAACTTCAGTAAGTTGAAAACTCTATGGGTCAAAGCATTATGGAAAAGCAAGCAGGCTTGTCTCTTCCTAATTTCTTTATCATAGTTATAGACCAATGTTATATATAGCATGGTTTTTTTTAAAAAAAAAAAAAAAAAAAATTAGAAATGTTAGATAAATACCAATTTCATATAGTATGGTTTATTCATTTATTAAAAAAAACTATAAAGAAATGATTTAAAAAAAAAAAAAAAAAAAAAAAAAAAAAAAAAAAAAAAAAAAAAAAAAAAAAAAAATAATAATAATAATAATGTCCAAAATTACCTTCTGTGAAAACCATTCTTGTGGACGATTAGCATCTCCAAAAGGTTTTATTGCACGGCTGACAGATACCCTACAATAAATACAAGTGTAAACAGTTTCTTTAGAAGTACATTTTTATTACTGAGTTTCTCAATTATATACTAGTATTAAATAAGAAGCTTGACAAAACCTTCCCGTTCAAATATCACAAAAAAGAATTAAAAACTTTATCTATCAATATTTGTCTCTAATCTTAAAAATCATCAGAGAAAATTCTGAATCCTGTGTTTAAACCCACTATTTTCCACTTAAAAATCTAACGATAGTACATGTACAACTTTGCTATGCCTGTCAACAATTACAGTTTCATAAACAAGATGTGTTATTAATAATATCAAATATCATATAAATATTTAAAATCATTCTGTTTGAAATGCCTGATACGATTGTAAGATCCCCTTTATGGCTTGGTGGTAACATATCTGCTTTGAAAAACGTTTGTAAATTAAAACTTTAAACCTTGTTTCAGACTATTCCTTTCAGATAAATAAATTCACTATCATTGTTAACAGATGAAAAATTGCTGATGTGAGGTTAAACAACAATATAAACTATTAATCATACATGTATGATTGCCATAAACTTCATATACACATACACAACATCAACAAATAACTTATGTTTTTGTAGATAGAGATATACTGTTTTAAACGTTTCAGATTGTACTTACATATTTATAGATTCAAAGTGATTATTTGAATGTATGGTAGAATAACGTATAAAAAGAATTACTTTATTGATCACAATGGAAGATAGTGGGACCATATGTCTAATACACTTCATTGAACACAAACCTTGTCCGTATACGGGCTGATGTAAGTTATCATATTGCACATACATACCTGTAAGTAATGCCGATCACTATCTGTGTTATTTTACCATATGTGCAAATAATGCTGGCCTTAATATAGATTGTACCAACTTACCAATTCTGATCTCCACTTCTTAGTACGGAACATGCTAGTGCCAATCGTTCCCTTACAGACCATGCATCTAAAGGTCCATGATGCAGCTTTAGTTCTGTATCAAAAGAAGAGTGACTTCAAGACATGGTATTATTATTGTTTCTCCATTATTTTTCAATACGCATGATTCAAAGCTGAGTGGTTTATGATTATTTGTTTACTCATAGTAAAAAAGAAGGATGTGACACAGTTTACAAAAGTTCATACTACCAACTTTTGCAAAACAAGGATATTTATATAGCAGTACACTTTACTACTAAATTTTCTAAGAATATGCCCTTGCATAATATCACAGCAATAGATTTTCAATAATCTAATTTCGGATTTGATTACATGCAATATGAATTATTTTTTCTGATGCCTTAGGTTGTGACATTATTTTGGCTTACAATTTATTGAATCCAGTACAAAAAAAGCATTATACCACCAGATTATAGTCTAGTAGTGTATTTACCGTAACTGGGTGGTCAAAATTTGGGTTTAAATGACTCTTAAGAAACTAGGGGCCTCAGTCCAGGAAAAGTACGAATTCCTTAAAGTTTACGAATTTAGCATCATTAACAAATACATCAACTTTACATTTACTAATTCCTCAACTAATTGGATTAAGTATTGTCGGCATTTGTATACTAAAAAGGCACATTTTACACTGAAACAAAGGGGCAGCACCTGTATGCACAATTTTTTCACTGGGAATTTTTAAAATCCATCAAAGGTTTTCGCAGATCAAGATCTTGTTAAACCCAACTCATTGAATTTATCAATGATGTTACACAAAACTTGGAGAAAGGAATTCAAACAGATGTGTTAGTAATGGATTTTTCCAAAGCCTTTGACAAAGTAAGCCACACATTACTTACACACAAATTAAATTATTATGGAATCCGTAGTAACATAAACACATGGATTAAAAATTTTCTTATTAACAGAAAACAGGCCGTAGTTGTAGAGGGTGAAAAATCTAATTATGTCCCAATTGAATCTGGAGTAACACAGGGCTCTGTATTGGGCCCAAGCCTTTTTTTGTTCTACATTAATGACATGCCATGTGGACTGGACTCAACTGTTCGTCTGTTTGCTGACGACACAATTGCTTATTTAATGATAAAATCTAACAGTGATGCTACCAGGTTACAAAGCCATTTAGACATGTTATTGTAGTGGGAACCCAAGTGAAAAATGGCCTTTCATCCTGACAAATGTAACATCCTTTCCATAACACAGAATAAAACTTCTGTTAGGTATAATTACACGTTACATGGCCATATTCTAGAGCATGTAGCATCTGCAAAATATCTAGGTGTCACAATAACATCTGACTAGAAATGGGGAAATCATATAGCCAGTATCACCAACAAGGCTAATAACACCCTAAATTTCCTCAAGAGGAATCTCAGTATTAGCTCAACATCAATTAAAGAGCAGGCATACAAATCACTAGTACAACCACAATTAGAATATGCCTGCTCAGTCTGGGATCCCCAATTAAAACAGGACATCATTTAACTTGAGTCAGTGCAAAGGAGAGCTGCTCGCTTTGTACTGAACAAGTACAGACATACTGCTGGCGTCAGTGACATGCTCCAGCACTTGGACTGGAAATCCCTATAAAGTAGGCATACTCATGCCAGACTGAGTATGCTGTATAAAATCCACCATCAGCTTGTGGCCGTCAGCAAAGAGGACTTACTTATTCCAGCACGAAGGAAATCCAGACATCTCAACTGCAAAGGATTCCTTCTCCCTTCTTCAAAAACCACATACAGGAAGGAGTCTTTCTTTCCCAAGACCATTCGTGACTGGAACAGTCTTCCAGATAGCATTGTGATGTGTGACAGTCTTCATTTATTTAAATCCACCCTCCAATGCTATCGTGCCACCACAACATAAATAAATTCGTTATTTTATCTTATAGTTAAAAATCTTAAAAAAAAATTTTATTACATGTATTTTTTATCCAGTGCGTGTGCAACACAACGACATAAACTTCAGCATGTTGAAGGTGGTCGTTAACTGGTAGAAGAAGTAGAAGGTAGGCCCGTATTTCATGAAATACGACACATGCCCATAAATAATTGATGCATATACTTGTTGGGTGAATAAAATGGTTTTAAGAATAATTCACAAGGCGTTGAGGAATTCCTCTATCAGTTGAGGAATTCGTACTTTTCCCGGACTGGCCTAATCTGACCATTTTAAAGTGTCAGAAAAATCAAGGGACATTAGCTGAATCGATTTGGTTGATTGACTTCGGTGAAATGAAAAATGAATTGTTTAAACATTAATAAGTAAAAAAATCTTAAAACTGACAACGAATCAATTGATAATTAGGTAAAATATATCAACTGACTTGAATTTGATGCCATTTCATTAATAAAGGAAATTGATTACTCGACCTAACAGCTAAAACGGCAAACAGAAGTGATCAAAATCCGACACGCGAAAAGGGCGATAATCACAATTATTACGATAGAATTATAGACTCTGTAACCAGTTAGAGAGAATTGATGCTAACAGGCTCAAAATAAATAAATAAATAAAATTGAGAAATTTCTTTTAAAATAAAGGAACAATAGAAAAAAACGAATGATAAATAGATAAATAAAAATACAATATAAAATATATCAAACCTGCAGCTGCATGAGATAATTTACTGAATGGTGCTAGCTAAGCATCTAAGAATTTATCTTGCTGACCATGCAAAACTGGTAGAAAGGATTTCTGCCCTGAATAAAATTAGAACCAGCCAGTTGGCCCGTCGGATATCGGGATATATCCCTCCACCGTCGCTAAATGAACTGAAACGAAATTAATAAGGATCTCCCATGTTAACCAAAAAACTTGTAAACAATCAGCTTAACAATAAACAAATTAGTCAAGATTTACCCTCAACCCCACCACTTACCCGGTATAAATCAGTCTACAATCATTAAACTTTATAGTTTAGACTATCATTGTTAAACATCACGGTAAATTTTAGCCATGATAAATACAATGATACTGATGCTAGTAGAAACCTTTGCATAAGTGGCTAGTACAAATTATTGCATGTCTGTAGTAAGTTTTACTTATATATCTCTTACGAAAAGTTCAATCAAATCTGTTACAATTTTATACAAAGAATTAGTTCCCAAATGATATGCTCATCTAATATACTATGAATAATTGAAATGATGTAGTTTTATTGCTGGAAAAAATTAAAGATTTATGAAGTTTTAAATGAAAGTACAGCCAGGAGAAATAGACAAAGCAGTAACTGTTATGTTTTATCTAAATTGTTACAAGTAATTTTTAGGGACTTTACAAATCTTACAGTCTAAAACGAGTACTTGTTTTGTCTACAGCCTGAACGTGACCCTAGTCATAAATCTACAACAACTACAGTTATAGATCCGCCTACACCACCTAATAATAGATCTACACCACCTAGTTATAAATCTACATCATCTAGTCATAGATCTACATCGCCTTTCAAAGAAATTCACCACCTAGTTATAGATCTACATCACTTAGTCATATATCTACACCACTTAACCATAGATGTACACCACCTAGTCATAGATCTACATCGCCTATTTATAGATCTTCAAAACTTAGTTATAGATCTACACCATCTAGTTATAGAGCTACATCGCCTAGTCATAGAACTACACAACCTAATCATAGATCTATATCACCTAGTCATAGATCTACAACACCTAGTCAAAGATCAACACCATCTAGTTATAGAGCTACATCGCCTAGTCATAGATCTACACGACTTAGTCATAGATCTACATCACCTAGTTTTAGATCTACACCACTTAATCATGGATGTACACCACCTAGACATAGATTTACATCGCCTGACATAGATCTAAAGCACCTAGTTATAGATCTACACCACCTAGTCATAGATGTACACCACCTAGTCATAGATCTATATCGCCTAGTCATAGATCTACATCGCCTAGTCATAGATCTACACCACCTTGTCATAGATCTACATCGCCTAGTCATAGATCTACACCAAATTGTTTGCTAAGTTTGTCTATTTGACATAAAGGCAATATATTACTAATTTTCAGCTTGACCTTAATACTATTTTTCATATTCAACTTGCTGCGCTCTAGGCGCCATGAGAATTTAAACTTCTTCGAGATTATAGTCATTTCATGCCCAAATTTCATGCCCGCTTTCAGCTTTATCTTATTGATTGTCAAAAGATCTATGCCGACCTTATATTAACTTTTTTTTACCTGCATAGCAATGCTGTTCAAACCATCAATAACCATTTATTGATCTGTTTTTTTTTTCTTGAATAGAATCAAGCGCTTTCTGTAATTATTTCGGTATCTAATTGCAAACTGTATTTAACTTACCTAATTACACTA
The DNA here is from genome assembly GCA_029721355.1 of Tegillarca granosa. NCBI lineage: Eukaryota > Metazoa > Mollusca > Bivalvia > Arcoida > Arcidae > Tegillarca > Tegillarca granosa. The sequence continues at coordinate 28,637,792 of CM056605.1, forward strand.
AGGTTACGCCTTTTTTTATCGCTATTCCATTAGGCAACGCTATACTAATTTTGTGTTTGAACAGCCTTTCATCAAGTTTTTTTTTGTTCATTTCTCTTCAGTTAATTGATTAAATGCGGTTTTACATCAAAGACAAAAACATTTCACTTTAACATGCTATAGGTGAAGTGGTAGAATTTTTTACCTTTGCAGTGCGCTCAAGTCAATGTGCAAAGGGTTCTTTAGCGTGCCAAACCTGTCGGGATCAGAGGCATTGGTTTTTAATGTCTCCTCTGAAGGACCCGTGATTTGTTTAAATGCTAAGCACTTGATGAAAAATTTTACTACCTTTTTTCATGTCTTGGACAGATCCGGCAGGGGTTCGTACCCTGACCTTCAAAATACGAAGCGAGCATTCTGCCAACTGAGATACGGTAGTGGTGAAACATACCAAGACTTGAAAATTAGTAGTGACTGTTCCTTCGCCAAGCACTCGGGATTTAGAAATGAAAGTCACGGGGTCTTTTGAATGAGACCCTAAAAACCGATGCCCCGTGTCATGGCAGGCGTGGCACACCAAAGAACACTCCCTGCTCATTGCCTTAACCGCACTGCAAAGGTCAAAATTTCTGTCACCTCACCTACTACTGGTGACCTCTCGTGAAACCCCATTAAATAAAATCATATCAAATCTTTCCTATGTTTCCATAACTCAGTAGGCAGTACTTTGTGCTGTCAGAAAATATACCATTTAGCAAAATTTTCAGTCGTCTTAATTTTTGAAATTTATTTAAAACTAAGGTCTGTTCCCTCCTGCAAAACATTCCTTAGCTGGATTTGGATTCACATATTTTTGGAACTTTAGATTCATTAATTTACAACTGTTTGGCGTATGTTTTTTAATCTATCAACTTTTTCGGCCCCTAGTGTCACTGATGAGGAATGATTTTCCGAAATGTGCACATCTGGCACATCAAAATTTAGCAGGTATTTGTTATATATTTACTACCCCTGAGCGGGTAACGCTGCTGGTGGAGTAAATCTCCCCGAGGGTATCCATAACTCAGTAGGCAGTACTTTGTGCTGTCAGAAAATATACCATTTAGCAAAATTTTCAGTCGTCTTAATTTTTGAAATTTATTTAAAACTAAGGTCTGTTCCCTCCTGCAAAACATTCCTTAGCTGGATTTGGATTCACATATTTTTGGAACTTTAGATTCATTAATTTACAACTGTTTGGCGTATGTTTTTTAATCTATCAACTTTTTCGGCCCCTAGTGTCACTGATGAGGAATGATTTTCCGAAATGTGCACATCTGGCACATCAAAATTTAGCAGGTATTTGTTATATATTTACTACCCCTGAGCGGGTAACGCTGCTGGTGGAGTAAATCTCCCCGAGGGTATCCATAACTCAGTAGGCAGTACTTTGTGCTGTCAGAAAATATACCATTTAGCAAAATTTTCAGTCGTCTTAATTTTTGAAATTTATTTAAAACTAAGGTCTGTTCCCTCCTGCAAAACATTCCTTAGCTGGATTTGGATTCACATATTTTTGGAACTTTAGATTCATTAATTTACAACTGTTTGGCGTATGTTTTTTAATCTATCAACTTTTTCGGCCCCTAGTGTCACTGATGAGGAATGATTTTCCGAAATGTGCACATCTGGCACATCAAAATTTAGCAGGTATTTGTTATATATTTACATACCTCCTTCCCAAAATACAACAAACACACACACGACTGTAGTAAGCGAGCATTTATTGCCAATTGAGTATTTACAGAATAAGTAATATTAAGAAATTGTTCGTAGTCATTATATATTAAAGCTGCATTAAGTTTTCAATTTACTGTTTTTTTTCTTCTAAAAATACATTTTTTTATAAAATAGATCACTTCTAATCGCGATCCGTAAGATTCATTTTCTAAAATTTCATTCATATTAGCTGTAAATAAACAGAATTCTCTAATGGGTTGGTCAATATTTAACGATGATAATTTTTTGCTTGGAGCATGCGCACGGATGTACGTTCTAAAATTAGATCCCACAGGCTGCAACTCGCAGGGGGATTATTGCTATTTCTGTACCTATTCGAGCTTTTATCGTTGAACCAAATGTAAAATTGTTCATTAGGAACATCATCATCGTTTTTCCTATGAAAACTTATTGCAGCTTTAATATTTAAGTCAACCAAAATTGACAGAAAACCCGATTAATAGATTAAATAACTATATTCATCTACTTTCTAAATGTCAATCTTAAACTTAATTGATCCATAAATAAATTATACAGAACTATTGTTTTTCTTTTTATTATTTTTTTATTTATTTATTTATTTATCTATCTAAATTTAACCCTATTATAGATTGCAATGCCGTTCACAATTTTTGAAATATCATCAACAAAGTATCTTTCTTACCTATTCATTTTTTTTCAATCTGAAGTTTTCAAAGGATAAGGATTGTCCTAAAACATTTAATACGTCCATAATAACGGTTCATTTATAAATCTGAAAATGCCATTTTTTATTTTTCTATTTATAGTAATGACGATCATCTGGATAAAACCTAACATTTCCGTTATTTTTTTCCAGACCAGCCAAGAATCTTCTGCTCCAAGTTTTGCTTGATTTGGACTCACAATTTCAGATCAAAAAATTTGAAAAGAATTGACTTGAACTAAATACTTATAACTCAGTAGGCAGTACTTTGTGCTGTAAGAAAAAGTACAATTTATTAAAATTGTCAGTGGTCTAAAATTAGAAATTTATATAAAACATAGGTTTGTTCCCTCATGCAAAGCATTCCTTAGCTGGATTTGGATTTATATAATTTTGAAACTTTAGAGTCATTATTTTCAACTGTTTGGCTTATAATTGTTATGTATCAAACTTTTCGGTCTTAGTGTCACTGATGAGGAATGAATTTCCGAAATGTGCACATCTGGCACATCAAAATGTAACTGGTATTTGTATTATATATTTGCATTATACGTAAAACCCAGTCAGTAAAAATTTGGAGTGACAATTTTTCTATTTTCTATAAATCAAAAATGATCAAAAATGTCCATAATTAATTTTAAAAAGATATTTGCCTGTTTTTTATCGATAAATGTAGTAACAGTGTCATCTTTGATGTTAGATTGCGCAATTTTTTTATTCTTTATCAACAAGGACTCTTCTTACCAAGTTTGATTTCATTCTGTCCAGCGGTTAAAGAGAAGAAATTAAATGTTAACAGACGCAAACATACAGGCAAGGGCACACGTTTTGCCATGTCATAAGTTTAGCTAATTTATCTATTTGGAATTGAAAATGAAAAAATGAAGAATGAATAAATAAATAAATAAATAAATAAATAAATAAATAAATAAATAAATAAATAAATAAATAAATAAATGTAGTGCCTAAGTGGTAACTTAGTCATTGTTGTTTGAATATTTGTCTCTTATGATAAACCCTTCTCGATATAAGTGAGAAATTCTTGACTGGGGCGTAAAACATCTCTACTTATCTCGGATTTACTCAACTCAGTTCTACTTAACTCAATTCTACTCAGCTCATATGATTAGTAACGATTCCAGCTATTAAAAAGTAGAAAACTTAAGTTTACGGACGCAAGTACACGTTTCGCCATGTCATAAACTCAGCTCAGTAAAGATTAACAAATGACAATAATGTTTGGAATATCCTTACATAGTTTAACATTAAATAAGATCAATTTTCAGAATATGAATGATTTCTTTACTATTTCAGTGATATTAGTCTCTGGTTTCATATTGTATTATATCTTTTACAAAACATTAAATAGCTGAAGGGAAAAATCTTGTCGTAAATATTTACCTAGGTTGAATAATTATTTTAACATCAACATTTCAGGTAGACTGGGGTGTGTGGATAAATTTCCTTTTAAATAATTAAAAAAACAGTTTCGAAATAATAAAAGTGACAACTGTGGAAAAAGACATATAATTCGTGTTAGTGATGCTTTAAAAGTAGCATTTAAATAAATTATAATGCTGAAATATGTTTCTCATATGAAAAGGATAAATATAGCTTCAAAGAACAAAAGCACAGTCATTTGTAGAAGAGATTATTTTCTGGGAAGAACAGATAAGATTTATAATATTGAAACAGGGTCAGACTGATCCAGCCGATTTCAATCTTTTAAGATATCATAAACTGCTAAAAGACCTGTTAAATGACAAAGCAAAAAAGGCATTTAAACACTTTTTTGCCGATTGAAATAACACTTTTTATTAACGTGAGCGCAATACTAGATTATCTTGTGCGAGGAATATGTTTTGTTAATTTTATTCAGAAAGTTTGTTTACATGGCACAGATATAAGAGAGTTGAGTAATGTTGTTTAATGTCCCAGCCAAGAATATTTCACTTATATCGAGACGTCGACAGGTTCAGGCGAAAGTGAAGAAATTTGCCTGTTCGTTGCGCTGATGGCATTATACAGCAGGGTTCTTTATCGTGCGATGGTTTCCGTGACACGGGACCTCGTTTATTTTAAGTTTCCGTCCGAAAGATCCGTGATTTTCATTTCGTAATGCCGAATGCTTGTCGAAAAAACAGTCACCACTCACTTGCAAGTCTTGAGTCAGACCCGGTCGGAGTTCGAACCCACGACCTCCAACTTACGGAGCGAGCATCGATATAAGACGCTCATGAAATAAGATGTTGCTAAAATGTATTTGACAATATAAATGCCGTCGAGTCATATTAGCAAAAGAGAAGCAGTAAAAAGCCTTTTCAATAAAACGACAGAATAGTTTGCCACTTTAAAAAAATACTAATTATTCAAACATGCCATGATACTGTAAAAGGGAAATTTTCGCGTCAGTTGATATTCACGAAAGCGAACATGGACATCTATTCGAGTCCATTAAAATTGGCGAAAAACTAACATGGATATCTATCTATTCCTATCTATTCGCGTACTTTCAATTTCGCTTAATCTGGTGACCGCCAGCACAAATATTATTGACTTTTTGTATTAGTGATAGTATTTTTTTCGCGTCAGGCTTTACTCGCGCATTACAGCGAAAATAAAACGATCGCCAAAATTTCCCAAATAACAGTACTCAAATTCAAAAACTGTTAATGTTTTGAACACGGATACCTATGAATTCGTTTTGAGAAACATTGTTTACCTTCATGTTCTTTTTATAACAGCTTTGGGGCGATCAAAAGAATGCAGCATCATTTCCACAAACAGTTTAAATTTAAAATTTTTATTTTCTAAACAATGCATTAAATACACAAAACAACATGTACCTTTTATCACAGTTCTTGAGCAATCAAAAGAATGCAGCATCATTTCCACAAACAGTTTAAATTAAAATTTTTATTTTCTAAACAATGCATTAAATACACAAAACAACATGTACCTTTTATCACAGTTCTTGAGCAATCAAAAGAATGCAGCATCATTTCCACAAACAGTTTAAATTTAAATTTTCATTTCTAAACAATGCATTAAATCTACAAAACAACATGTACCTTTTATCACAGCTTTGAAGCGATCTTAGAAATGCAGCTTTATTGCCGATAAATTATTTCCCAAACACTCGAGGCATTAAATACACAAAATAGCATGTACCTTTTAGCACAGCAATCTTAGGAATGCAGCACTTTTTCTACAAACAATTAATTTTTTTCTAAACAGTGCATTAAATGCACAAAGTAACATTAACACACAACCGTGGCTATGAGGTTGATACGTGTTTTCAATGACAATATCGACCGACTATAAACGTAGTATGTAATAATTGCTTTACAAACGAACAATTAAACAATGTAGTCTGAATATGATATGTTAGCAAAATGCAACTTTACTGTATATATTAATCGAATGTTTTGAGATTGTGTTTTATTTCAATTTTATGTGAAGCATAATGTTAAATAACGATGTTAGGAGGAATGTTCCTCTAAGGCCATGTTAAATTATCTTTCAAATCGTCGGATCAGCCCGCCTCTAAAATTTAGAATTAAAAATAAAATTAATTTCATTTCAAATCGTTTACCACCTGTCTAGAATTGCATTCAGTGTAAATTTAACAACATCAGGGGAACATTTGTCCAGCTCTTGGTTGATTTATTATTTGCTATATTGAAATTGAAAGTTTGCTTGCCTGAAGAAAACTATGTTTTAGAAAAAAAAAAACAGTTAGTTTTTATTGGCTTGCTTGTCTCTATTTTCTCGCCAAAGAAATTCGTAGAACTAAAAAATAATTTGGTGTGGCCTAATGGCATCAGATAAGGGGCAAAATATTGACTAGAAAAAAACAAAAGTAAAATTTTTAATATATAATAAGACTTATTATTATTATTATTTGTTAATCATTATTATTATGTGTTTATTATTGATTTTATTTGTTGCTGTTACGTCTCAGGTCATCTAGGGCTCATAAGAGATAAATATGACTAAGTAGCATCCGACATATCCCGACTCCTCAGGCCTGGGGTGAACTATATTGGTTTTTTTATCGGTGGGAATTATAGTGATAAAAATCGAAGCATTTTGTCTTACTAATAAAGGGGGATTGATTTAATATTAAACTTTATTCAAAATTTTTGATCAAAGTACAAACTTGCTAAGACGAACATCTGTTAGTTAATTATAATAATACGCCAATATTAATATATTTGAAAAATAGTGCTTTCTCTTAAATATGATATATATATTGCATTCTTTACGATATAGGATGATCAAATATTTTGTAGCAAATTTTTCAACCGTCATAAATTTTAAAACTTATCTCTTATAGAAATTAGCAAAAGATAATAACTTACCTGTGTAGGTAAATTTGCCGGTTTTTAAAGTTTTTACTTTTTATTTATTTATTTATTTATTTTTGGGAGGGGGTGTGATTTGGACAGGGATTGGTATGTCTGTGTTTTATTTTTTTCTTTACCTATGAGACAACATTTTCGATTGGACGTTTTCAGATAATGGTAATTTTATTTACAAAGATAAAATATCTATGCATGTTTCTTTATCATTAATATTCACAGCATTTATACTGATACATTTTTAATCGACAATATGCCGTACAGAAAGTTTATGAATAAGAACTAGATGTTTTAGCTGTCAACAATATTTTAGATCCCTAATACCAATATCGTTGAATTTCTATAGATATACATGTATAATCAAATGGCACATTAAAAAAAACAAACAAAAAAACTGTAAATTGTTGAAGTGCGGTGGTGACAATTAAAAACAAACCACGGACGTACTTATCCACTGTATGTCTAAAATCGGAGTTTTTAGGCAGAAGGTTGTCCTTTCAGCATCTACCTTGATCATGTATTTTCTTATTTCTACTTTTATCGTCTTCTTTCTCCGCTTTTTTGTTCCGTTGAAGGCAGAAGGTTTTCCCTTTCAGCATCTACAGTACCTTTATCATGTATTTTCTTCTTTCTTCTTCTTTCTCCGCTTTTTTGTTGCGTGGAATATTATCCACACCATTTGCAAATTCCTTGCGTGTTTTGACTTGCTCTTGACTATTTTTAATCTCTTCTTCACTGCATTTACCCCTTCACTTTTTTAATGTTGAGCAAGTGAAATTTCCGACCATGGATGCAATAATAATTAGTTTATAAATAATAAGTAAAATTAATAAAATAGTTTTGAAGGTTGTAAGATATTTAAAAGTTTAATCACAAGTGAGGTTTCAAAAGGGTTACCATCTCTGATTTGATAGTTGATGATTTCCGTAGGACAATTCAGCTACTCGGAATTTTTAATTACTATATACTTTAGTATATAAACTATAGTATAAACTATTGCATAAGGGGCTAGTGCAAACTATTGTATGAGGGGCTAATGCAAACTATTGTATAAGCGGCTAGTACAAATATATGCGAAACTGGCTAGTTCAAAGTATGGTATAAGTGGCTTGTACAAATTATTGCATGCCTGTAGTAAGTTTTACTTATTTATCTCTTACGAAATGCTAAATCAAAACTGTTACAATTTTATACAAAGAACTTGTTCCCAAATTGGCGTGATACGCTTGTCTAATATATTATGAATAATTGAAATGATGTAGTTTTATTGCTACAAAAAAATTATGAAGTTTTAATTGAAAGTACAGCCAAGAGAAGTAGACAAAGAAAAAACTGACATATTTTTATCTAGATTGTTACGAGTAAGTTGTAATGACTTTACAAATCTAACAATCTCCAAAGAGTACTTGTTTTGTCTACAACCTGAATGTGACCCTTAGTCATAAATCTACAACACCTACAATAATAGATCTACACCACCTAATCTTAGATCTACACCACCTAGTCATAGATTTACATCGCCTGGTCAACCACCTAGTAATAGATCTACATCGCCTTGTCATAAAGCTCCACCACCTAGTTGTAGATATACACCACCTAGTCATAGAGCTACATCGCCTAGTTATAGACCTACATCGCCTTGTCGTAGATCTACACCACCTTGTCATAAAGCTATATCGCCTAGTCAATAGAGGCACACCACCTAGCGATAGAGCTACACTACCTAGTTATAGAGCTACACCACCTAGTTATAGATCTACACCAGCTAGACAAAGATGTACATCAACTAGTCATAAATATACACCATCTGATCATAGATGTACACCACCTAGTCATAGATTTACACCACCTAATTATAGATGTACACCACCTTTACCTAGTCACAGATCTACATTGCCTAGTCATAGACCTACGCAACATTGTTTGCGATGTTTGTCTATTTGACATAAAGGCAATATATTACTTATTTTCAGCTTGACCTTTATACAATTTTTCATATTCAACTTGCTGCGCTCTAGGCGCCATAAGAATAAACTTCGGGATTATACTCATTTCATTCCCGCATTTCATGCCCACATTTCAGCTTTATCTAGTTGATTGTCAAAACATCTATGTCACCTTATATTAATATTCTTTTTTTGTTGTTTTTTACCTGCATAGCAATGCATTTCAAACCATCAATAACCATTTATTGATCTGTTTTTTCTGAAACAGAATCAAGTACTTTCTGTAATTATTTTCGGTATCTAATTGCAAACTGTATCTAACTTACCTAATTACACTAGGGTTACACCTTTTTTGTCACTATTGCATTAAGCAACACTATATTTATTTTGTGTTTGAACAGCCTCTCATTATTTTTTTCTCATTTCTCTTCAATTGATTGATTAAATGCAGATTTACATCCAAGACAAGAACATTTCATTTAGACCGAGACGTCACATGCTATAGGTGAAGTGGTAGAATTTTTTACCTTTGCAGTGCGCTCAAGTCTATGTGTAAAGGGTTCTTTAGCGTGCCAAACCTGTCGGGATCAGAGGCATTGGTTTTTAATGTCTCCTCTGAATGACCCGTGATTTATTAAAATGCTAAGCACTTGATGAAAAATTTTACTTCCTTTTTTCAAGTCTTGGTCAGATCCGGCCGAGGTTCGTATCCTGACCTTCTAAATATGAAGCGAGCATTCTGCCAACTGAGATACGGCAGTGCTAAAACATATCAAGATTTGAAAATTAGTAGTGACTGTTCCTTCGCCAAGCACTCGGGATTTAGAAATGAAAGTCACGGGGTCCTTCGAATGAGACCCTAAAAACAGATGCCCTGTGTCATGGCAGGCGTGGCTTACTAAAGAACACTCCTTGCTCATTGCCTTAACCGCACTGCAAAGGTCAAAATTTCTGTCATCTCACCTATAACTGGTGACCTCTCGTGAAACTCCATTAAATAAAATCATATCAAATCTTTCCTATGTTTCATTTACATACCTCCTTCCCAAAATACAACAAACACACATACGACTGTAGTAAGCGAGCATTTGTTGCCAATTTAGTATTAACAGAATAAGTAATATTAAGAAATTGTTCATAGTTATTATATATTAAAGCTGCATTAAATTTTTCAATTTCTGAATTTATGAAAAAAATCACTTCTAATCGCGATCCGTAAGATTCATTTTCTAAAATTTCATTCCTATTACCTGTAAATAAACAGAACCCTCTAACGTTTAACATTGGTAATTTTTTGCTTGGGGCATGCGCACGGATGAACGTTCTAAAATTAGATCCCACAGGCTGCATCTCGCCGGAAAATTATTGTTATTTCTGTACTTATTCGAGCTTTTATCGTTGAACCAAATGTAAAATTGTTCATTAGGAACATCATTAATTAGATCAGCATCGTTTTTCCTAGGAAAACTTATTGCAGCTTTAAAAATTGAAAGAAAACCCGTTTAATAGATTAAATTACTTTACATCTACTTTCTAAATGTCAATTTTAAACCTAACTGATCCATAAATAATTCATACAGGACTACTGTTTTGCTTTTTATTTATTTATTTATTTATTATTTTAGTGTGGCCATATTGATTAAAGATTGCAATGCCGTTCACAATTTTTGAAATATCATCAACAAAGTATCTTCCCTACCTATTCAATTTTTTTTTCAGTCTGAAGTTTTCAAGGGACAAGGATTGTCCTAAAACATTTAACACGTCCATAATAACGGTTCATTTATTAATCTGAAAATGCCATTTTTTATTTTTCTATTTATTGTAATGACGATCATCTGGATAAAACCTAACATTTCCGTTATTTTTTTTCCAGACGAGCCAAGAATTTTCTGCTCCAAATTTTGCTTGATTTGGACTCGCAATTTCAGATCAAAAAATTTGAAAAGAATTGACTTGAACTAAATACTTATGTGCATTATATGTAAAACCCAGTCAGTAAAAATTTGGAGTGACAATTTTTCTACTTTCTATAAATCAAAAATGAACAAAAATGTCCATAATTAATTTTATAAAGATATTTGCCTGTTTTTTGCCAGCTCAGTAAAGATTAACAAATGACAATAATGTTTGGAATATCCTTACATAGTTTAACATTAAATAAGATCAATTTTCAGAATATGAATGTTTCCTTTACTATTTCAGTGATATTAGTCTCTGGTTTCATATTGTATTATATCTTTTACAAAACATCAAATAGCTGAAGGGAAAAAACTTGTCGTAAATATTTACCTAGGTTGAATCATTATTTTAACATCAACATTTCAGGTAGGCTAGGGTGTGTGGATAAATTTCCTTTTCAATAATTTAAAAAACAAAAACAGTTTCGAAATAATAAATTTGACAACTATGGAAAATACATATAACTCGTAATGGTGACGCTTTAAAAGTACATTTAAATAAATTATAATGCTGAAATATGTTTCTCATATCAAAAGGATAAATATAGCTTCAAAAATCAAAAGCACAGCCATTTGTAGAACAGTGTAATTTCTGAGAAGACCAGATAAGGTTTATAATTTTGAAACAGGGTCTGTCTGATCCAGCCGATTTTCATCTATTAAAATATCATAAATTGCTAGAGGACCTGTTAAATGACAAAGCAAAAAAGGCATTTAAACACTTTTTTGCCGATTGAAATAACAATTTTTATTAACGTGAGCGCAATACTAGATTATCTTGTGCGAGGAATATGTTTTGTTAATTTTATTCAGAAAGTTTGTTTACATGGCACAGATATAAGAGAGTTGAGTAATGTTGTTTAATGTCCCAGCCAAGAATATTTCACTTATATCGAGACGTCGACAGGTTCAGGCGAAAGTGAAGAAATTTGCCTGTGCGTTGCGCTGATGGCATTATACAGCAGGGTTCTTTATCGTGCGATGGCTTCCGTGACACGGGACCTCGTTTATTTTAAGTTTCCGTCCGAAAGATCCGTGATTTTCATTTCGTAATGCCGAATGCTTGTCGAAAGAACAGTCACCACTCACTTGCAAGTCTTGAGTCAGACCCGGTCGGAGTTCGAACCCACGACCTCCAACTTACGGAGCGAGCATCGATATAAGACGCTCATGAAATAAGATGTTGCTAAAATGTATTTGACAATATAAATACCGTCGAGTCATATTAGCAAAAGAGAAGCAGTAAAAAGCCTTTTCAATAAAACGACAGAATAGTTTGCCACTTTAAAAAAATACTAATTATTCAAACATGCCATGATACTGCAAAAGGGAAATTTTCGCGTCAGTTGATATTCACGAAAGCGAACATGGACATCTATTCGAGTCCATTAAAATTGGCGAAAAATTAACATGGATATCTATCTATTCCTATCTATTCGCGTACTTTCAATTTCGCTTAATCTGGTGACCGCCAGCACAAATATTATTGACTTTTTGTATTAGTGATAGTATTATTTTTCGCGTCTGGCTTTACTCGCGAATTACAGCGAAAATAAAACGATCGCCAAAATTTCTCAAATAACAGTACTCAAATTCAAATCTGTTAATATTTTGAACACGGATACCTATGAATTCGTTTTGAGAAACATTGTTTACCTTCATGTTCTTTTTATAACAGCTTTGGGGCGATCAAAGGAATGCAGCATCATTTCCATAAAGAGTTTAGATTAAAATTTTTATTTTCTAAACAACGCATTAAATACACAAAACAACATGTACCTTTTATCTCAGTTCTGGAGCAATCAAAAGAATGCAGCATCATTTCCACAAACAGTTCAAATTAAAATTTTTATTTTCTAAACAATGCATTAAATACACAAAACAACATATACCTTTTATCACAGTTCTGGAGCAATCAAAAGAATGCAGCATCATTTCCAAAAACAGTTTAAATTTTAATTTTAATTTTCTAAACAATGCATTAAATACACAAAATAACATGTACCTTTTATCACAGCTCTGGAGCAATCAAAAGAATGCAGCATCATTTCCAGAAACAGTTTAAATTTAAATTTTTATTTTCTAAACAATGCATTAAATACACAAAACAACATATACCTTTTATCACAGTTCTGGAGCAATTAAAAGAATGCAGCATCATTTCTACAAACAGTTTAAATTTAAATTTTTATTTTCTAAATAATGCATTTAATAAAAAATATAACATGTACCTTTTATCACAGTTCTGGAGCAATCAAAAAAATGCAGCATCATTTCCACATACAGTTTAAATTAAAATTTTTATTTTCTAAACAATGCATTAAATACACAAAACAACATGTACCTTTTATCACAGTTCTGGAGCAATCAAAAGAATGCAGCATCATTTCCACAAACAGTAAATTAAAATTTTTATTTTCTAAACAATGCATTAAATACACAAAACAACATGTACCTTTTATCACAGTTCTGGAGCAATCAAAAGAATGCAGCATCATTTCCACAAACAGTAAATTAATTTTTTATTTTCTAAACAATGCATTAAATACACAAAACAACATGTACCTTTTATCACAGTTCTGGAGCAATCAAAAGAATGCAGCATCATTTCCACAAACAGTAAATTAAAATTTTTATTTTCTAAACAATGCATTAAATACACAAAACAACATGTACCTTTTATCACAGTTCTGGAGCAATCAAAAGAATGCAGCATCATTTCCACAAACAGTAAATTAATTTTTTATTTTCTAAACAATGCATTAAATACACAAAACAACATGTATCTTTTATCACAGTTCTTGAGCAATCAAAAAAATGCAGCATCATTTCCACATACAGTTTAAATTAAAATTTTTATTTTCTAAACAATGCATTAAATACACAAAACAACATGTATCTTTTATCACAGTTCTTGAGCAATCAAAAGAATGCATTACTTTTCCACAAACAGTAAATTAAAATTTTTATTTTCTAAACAATGCATTAAATACACAAAATAACACGTACCTTTTATCACAGCTCTGGAGCAATCAAAAGAATGCAGCATCATTTCCAGAAACAGTTTAAATTTAAATTTTTATTTTCTAAACAATGCATTAAATACACAAAACAACATATACCTTTTATCACAGTTCTGGAGCAATTAAAAGAATGCAGCATCATTTCTACAAACAGTTTAAATTTAAATTTTTATTTTCTAAATAATGCATTTAATAAAAAAAATAACATGTACCT